>OX345639.1:2780000-2785000 GCA_947044365.1 Petrosia ficiformis
AATATTTATTGAGAGTGATGTCACCGAACTATAATCTACTTTAAATGAAACATTGATTCTGGTGGTCAAGTCAAATCTAATTTCATGGATTCTCTATGCTCTTAGAGGGGTACATTTATATAATTATCCCTCCACCATTTACAATGTATGATATTATTAATGATTGAAAGGAGAATTTTTACACACTCATAAAATGTTACAATACAATAATTAGTTTTTTCACTTTTGTGTGGCCTGCAGATATGAGGTCAACAATGTAATAATTATATTAGTATTACTATTACTATAAACCTCCTAAGTCAATGTAATATAAATATTACTATTACTATTATTACCTAAGTCAAAGTAATACAATACTATTACTATTACTATTACTATTACTACATAAGTCAAAGTAATACAATACTATTACTATTACCTTAAAAATCAGTAGATTACTATTAATATTACTACTACTATTACTATTAGTACCGAAGTCAATTTAATGTTCGTGGTTTTCTCAAAAAAAAAATGGAATCAGTAAGTCTACATCTTTCTGGCTGAGACAAATTCCCTCCAATATTAAGCTTACTCTGTGTTTAACAAATCCATCAACTGGGTTATAAGAACCGCCAAAGCTTGGAGTGACAGGTGTACTGGATGTAGATGAAGTGGCTGGATGTTTCCATACAAGCATGTAGACTTTAGTTTTGACAGCAATTACTACTCTTAAGAAATTACCGTCTAGTGGTGTAGTACAGAAGAGATGACAACCTGATTGCGTAATCAAGAGACAGAGAGAGAGAGAGAGAGAGAGAGAGAGAGAGAGAGAGAGAGAGAGAGAGAGAGAGAGAAGAGAGAGAGACAGAGAGACAGAGAGACAGAGAGACAGAGAGACAGAGAGACAGAGAAAGACAGAGACAGAGAAACATATGAATAGTGAGTGAATGGATGGTATGATAGATAGATGGGTGACAGTATGATAGATATATTGATGGATGTAATGAATGGATTGATGTCTGTAAAGACAAATGGATTGATAACTGCATGTCTAAATATAGCAGATACGTGTACCTTTTGTAGTTGGTAACTGATATGCAGTAAGTGATGATTTGTTGCAAACTTTTGCAGAACCAGAAAAAAATTTATCCAGTGGTATAGCATAAAAAAAATTTGATGTGTCCTTCTGAAACCCTGTATCATTTAAGACAAAAAATTGAATGAAATACTATACTTTAGAGTTGTATTCAATATTCACTGATAAACTGGACTGATGCTCTTTGCAGGAAATAAAAGTGGACTGACATTTATAAATATTTTAGGATGGACCAGGGGCATGTTCATAAATGTGATCTGCACCATACTAAACAGATCTAAGGAGAATACTGGACAATTATTGGAAGACCTTTTCTTTATATCTCTTGTTTATTTAAAAGTTGTTTACAATTTTGTACCCAACTGAATTATGAATATTACCTTGTAAACATGTTTAGTCAATATGAAAGTGTCTACAACAACAATTACATGGAAAAAATAATAAAATCATTTTCAATAAAATGATAGAATATGTAGAGAATGCAAAATACAAAAAGTATGCAAACAAGGTTGAGATGGGGTATAATCAATGTCAAATGTCGAGAAATTAAACAAACCAATTCCATATAACCATACATAAGTACCTACATGTACATCGCTAAGCAAAAGCTGTACTTATGTAAGGTTATATGAAAGTGGTTTGTTTAATTACAACAACACTTACATGTATATGTTCACATAAACTGACTCATTTACTGACAAACACACATACACATATACATGTACAAACACAGACACAGACACAGACACAGTGACACACAGACACACAGACAAACAGATACACACGCTCACACAAACAGACACAGACACACAAACAGTGATACCTGTACACAGACAAACAGACACACACACAGACACACACACACAGACACCAGACAAACAGACACACACAAACAGACACAGACATGCACACACTGATACATGATGTTATCAGAGATGTAGAAAGAAAGAAAGAAAGAAAGAAAGACACCTGAGGCAATGGAAAAATGAAAAATGAGAGTTGCCTCAGGTGGGATTCGAACCCACGACACTCTGTATTCCAGACAGATGCTCTACCAACTGAGCTACCAAGGCAGCTCCATGTACACATGATACATGAAGTAAGTCATTAACATACCTGTTCTGAACAACACTAATCTGTGTCTATGGGCAATCATCAGTTGAACAATAGGAAGATTTTTATCAATTATTTGCAATGATTTACCATCTAAAACAGAAATAAATGAAATAAAAGATCCCATTTGGAAGAGAAGGAGATTTAATTAAACAATCATGGAATTACCTCTGAATATCATAAATGTGCCCTCTTTCTGTGTTGAAACAATTAGTGTTCCATCGCCTGTAGATGAGATAGTGAGAATAGTGAGGATAGTGAGATAGTGAGGATAGTGAGAATAGTGAGAATAGTGAGGATAGTGAGGATAGTGAGGATAGTGAAGATAATGAGGATAGTGAGGATGGTGAGGATAGTGAGGATAGTGAGGATGGTGAGATAGTGAGGATAACGAGGATAGTGAAAATAGTGAGAGTACATCTAGTATGTGAAGCAAAGCACGAGGAGAGCAAAGATACGACGTGTACATGTAGACATGAGGATAGTAAGGATAGTGAGGACAGCGAGGATAGTGAGATAGTGAGGATAGTGAGGATAGTGAGGATAGTGAGGATAGTGTGGATAGTGTGAATAGTGACAATATTATATAGTGTATTATTATGTACTTACTGCAAACATCACCACACGAGATCTTGTGAGGGAATCCTTCTACAATAGATGTAGTCTCCCATGGCTATAAAGCAGAGTTAAACAAGTGAAGTGTGTGTCTGTGTTTATGTTAGTGTGTGTATGCATGTTGTATGTACATACATGTATATATGTATGTGTAATTGAAACTCACATCTTTTCTAAAAGCTGTTGTTCTCTGACTTGTTGGATGGTTTCCTTGCAGTATTTTTTCAACTTTTATTTTCTGTGTATAAAGAAAATTACGAGGCAAGTGGCTTGTCAAAGAATCAATAATTATAACAAATGAATTAGTTCAATATGACAATTATCTATAAATGAATTGGGTTTACTATAAACACGAACAGTTCAGTAATTAGCACTATGATGTAGTTAATATTTATCAAAAGAGTTAAACAGTGCATCCTTTGAAGTTTGATTTGCTTTTAATTACATAGTCTTCATTTAGTCTTCATTGTGTACCAATATTAGTGAATACTGGTTTCTAAATGTTCCCATTAATAGCTAGGAATGTGCAATATAACTAAACAAGGTATATGGAGAAAAAAGTATCCCTACGATTGCTTTGTGGTGTATAACATTCAGTAATCATAGCTGATTTTCTCATACCCTGAAGCACAACAGCCTATTGCAGTTATTATTTTGATTATCTATTCCACTTATTTGTGTAAAGGATCTTGTAGAACTTTAGGAATATATTTCAAATAGAACAGCTATTATAATGTAGTTCCAGTTTCTATGTAAGCTACAAGTAGCTTTCTTCCTGTAGAGCTTGAGTGTGTGTTCTATTATGTGCCACACCCACTAACTGACCAGGAATGCCACTACTTCCTTAATTACGTATACACGTATGTGAGTCTAATAATGTGGCACAAACATATATATAAACATACATTGAACCCGTGGGAAAGCAATCATAGGGATGGCCCCGTGGGATATAAAAATAGTATTCTGTATTACTGTCAATATAGCATGATACAATAGAGAAATAACGATTGAAATGCTTATAAAATGCATGTAGTATACAAATAGTTGGTTGATATGAAACATGAACATCTCAATTGATGAACTATAAGAGGCATTGACAGATGAACCACTTCTTGCATTTCTACTATATTACATGTATACACATGTCTACTTACTTGTCCAACTTCAGTAAAGCTTTGTTCAAGTTCTTGATACTTGCGGCTGGCACAAGGTGAAGTACCTGTATAACTAATCTGAGATCCAAGAGACTTGCGCAACTGAAAGAAAGAGAAAAAGAATATTTTGATTCCAAAGGTCAATGTAAGGAGAGGATCTTAAACACGTGTGTACAGCATAGCATTAATTGTGCATGTCCCACTATTCACTGATCTAACATATGTCATTAATTGTTGCTAATAACAATATGCCGTTTACAATGGTGTGGAAACACTCAGTGCAGAAGAATACCTAGTGAATGTTTGGTAAATTGAAATAGAACTGTATACAAAGTATAACGAAAGCAAGACAAGAGTGGTGAAAATGGGTCCAGAAATATTTCCACACCCCCGCCTTCATTAATCATTATTGAATCACAGTATAATCATGTATTAACCTTATGACATTAAACTATACACTATATTACATATAAAGTCATCACATCCTAATTTTGAGGTCATTGTGAATGTGAACAAACTCTAAAATTGGGCACTTTCAGTTAGTGAACTAAAACATTTTGTAAGCCTAATGTAATTAAACTATAACTTTAAATTAAGTTCATACTATATATGACTATAATTGGTAATTATTGTTAAAAACAACTGAATGTAAAACAACTGAACGTAGATACATGTACAAACGTACATGTATATACAGGTTGTTGACAGAAACCCTTATCTGTATTGAAAGCTATCATAATGATAATTATTGTTTCTTCATTATATTCTTGTTTATGATTATTTTTCATGTTACTAATACAAATGTATAATAATACATTTGTATTAGTGTTGTTTTAGTCTATAACTATAACTAAAACCCCTTTTAGTAAGGCATTGTGACTTTTAGTTAACTAAACTATAACTAAATTACAAGTCTATTGCAATAACTATAACTAAAATGAAAATTGGCCAATAATGGGCACTTTTAGTTAGTTAACTAAAACTAAAACCCTTTAATATTATTTTAGTTATAAGTATACTAAAGGTTTGATAAACTAGTCATA
>OX345639.1:2795000-2812500 GCA_947044365.1 Petrosia ficiformis
ATAATTAACTGCCCCATCTGGCCCAAAGAGAGAACTGTGCAGTGCCAATTAAGAAGCTTTTTGGGCCAATGGTGCGCCATATGAGGAGCTTATCAAAAACACTGACGATAATATACTAACTACTAGCGATGATGAAATTAAATGTAGTTTCTTTGTTTGTACTTCTAGCTAACTTATGTTGGGTTGTTATATGATATTTAATTCATTGCTAATGTATTATCCAAATCTTGTTTGTGTGGTTTTTCGATTTCGATCCCTACATGTTCTTTCATTTTAAAAATAAAATGTTTGTATTATTCTTTATTATGAATAATATCATCAAAAATCTCAACTATTAATAACACAGGATACAGTATGAATAACAATGATAATATTACTATGTTCACCAGTGTTCTATCCCTCCAGGTTACATTGAAGTAATGAATTGAATTGTTTGAAAAATACCTGTTTCTCCCACTACCCTAGACTTCAGATCAAATTTATTTTAGCATACAATACAATCTCAGCATATACAAGCCACCAGAAACAACCTCAGAGGGTTTAAATTTGAAACAGAGCATACCTCCCCCCTTTCTCCCATGAGCAGTGAGCATTACATGATCAATCTTTTCCCTCCCTAACATGTTCTGAATGTTTACCATCAAAAGACACAATGTAATTCCCAAAGGATTCTGAATTATATAATATCCTGTATTTGGTCAGAAATACTTGTTTTTCTGTGGAGATGGCTCTACTATATATATCCTAAAGTCGATTGTCTTACATGTGAATTAATGTATGAACACATTTACGTTTGGATTGTTATTATAACATTGCTATGTAATTAAGAAAGCTAATCAAAATGATCGATTGAAGCTATGAAATGGCATGGAACACTCAAGCAAAACTCCAGCTTCTTACAAAATAATTTCAATAGACTAAAGAAGCAAGTAGACAACACAAAAGTCATCATAGACAACAATGCAAATACTGATGATGAATATGCGGAGGCAGCTATTATTATCACAGTAATAATTATTACTAATAGAGATTGTCCATAAATTATTATTCTACTGTATTTGAAATACACATGATATTAAATCATATTCAATCAAATTAACCATCAGACTATACTGTTAACATTAAGAGGAGTGATTCTTAGTAATATTGAATCAGTACTAGTATGATATGTTTTCATAATACCAGCATGATAGTTCCTGTTATGTCTTGAAATTACATTCACATAAAGCATTTTAATGGATACCTCATAATGTGTGAAATTTCCATCTAAACAGGAAATAGTAAAAAATTAACACACTTGTGTCTGTCAATGTTTATATGTGCACCCATGTGTGTGTGTACTTGTATATGTATGTGGGTGTACATTTGTCTGCGTGTACGTGTGCATGTGTATGCATATGAATGTGTAACAGGGATATTGGTACAAAGGTGTTTCACATAGACATCTATATCGTACCCAAGACACAACCGAACACACATTCACAGACGCAAACATACACAGACACAAACACACATTGTACACGTACAGTCTAGTGCATGACCACTTTTAGTTATAGATTATATTTATAGTATGACTAGTTTTGTTAAAGTTAATTAACTAAAACAATTTTAGAATTACTAAAAGGGTTTTAGTTTTAGTTAAATAACTAAAAGTGCCCATTATTGGCCGATTTTCATTTAGTTAGTTATAGGTATTGCTGCAGACCTGTCCTCTAGTTATAGTTTAGTTAACTAAAAGTCACAATACCTTACTAAAAGGGGTTTTAGTTATAGGTATAGTTAACTAAAACAACATTACACACATACTACAGACACACACAGGTATAAATAACGAGGTTTGTATGATAAGACTACTCAGAAAAATACCTTACATTGTTTGCTAATTTTATAACGATCTTATAATTACATATCTGTTACATATTTAACTAGGACTATTAAACATTACTGTGTTTTCAATGTTGTGCAGAGTCCATATATTGTACTACATACACAACAGCATACATACATGTTTGTTAATTTCATAAGATCTTGTGTCTAACAAGAAATACAAACTATCCCATTCGTAAACGTTGATACTTCAAAGGAATGAACAAAATTATAAACTTGAATAGTTAGACAAAATATGTTCAAACAATTTATTATCAAATACTATGTTCAGTACTATAAAGTTATACTCATCAGTCTTGGGGTCTAATATTGCGTAAGATATACTATAAAGCACAAACTAGCATTGCATTATACATGATCAATTTTGATCATCAAGCTCACCCTTTCCATAGAATGGCTGCGTTGCCTGTATCTTAGTAGCATGTTCGTGTTGATATCAAGTGAACTTTGATCATGAATGTCTTCAGCCTCTGCAGAACTGAGGATAACAGAAATATCTGATGAGTGAAGAACAACACTAGAAGTTGTTTTATTGATATGCGTCTTCTTTTTTTTGCTTGGTATAATACCACTATCCACATCTTCCACACCATCCAAAAGATTTGGACAACTGTTTGTTGAAACAGACCCTTTTGTATCTAGGGAGCGTGGTGGACTACTCCCAAGGACAACCTTTCGCAGATTTAAATGTAACATTGAGAACTGCTTCCCAGCAAAGTATAAGGCCAAAAACTAGCTTTGTATGGCTGTAGTTTGTTCACACTGTATACTTCAAAAAAAAAAACGACTAAGCACTGCTATGGTGAAGTTTTACTAAAATTTCTTTTTTAATCTATAACAATGAGGCTTGAATTTACAGCTGTTAGCACTCCTCTTCAAGTGAAATCAAACTGTTACGATAACTAATCTTTTTTATGTTCGACGGTTTCTCGCGACCTCATTTCCCTTGGAAAGATAATTCAGTTAACGTTATGACTACACTACAAAGAAAATCAAAGTGATGTGACGATAGAAGATTGATACACCTACACCAGCCGAGTTTATACAAGTGAATAGTGACCTAATTGTGTCTGGCATGCAATCACAGTTTATACAAGAAACACACATGCTTACCTAACGGACCTTGAGAACAGAACGAAATCCTTTTCAACCACATACACTTTCCTGTCAAGATTTCTTTCAATTTTAAAACTATATAGTTTTATTATATATAATACCACACTTTTGATTTTGGCTACTCATTTAGAGCGGTTTGCAGTTTTGGTTATAAGATAGGGCGGAGTTGTTGTTGTATTTCCCGGTTTCGTGTGGTTTACACAACTACACTTATCATCTAATAATAATTGTTATGTGAAAGGAGTTCATACCTTTTCATGATAAGTATTGATGGCTCCACATACCAAGATGTTAAAGGTTTTGATTCCGGTGGCTGCATCTCGGCTTTACTGCGTCTTTTCTTTCCTTCTTCAAAATATCTTATCATTTTCACTGGCTTTTTTTTTTTTTATTCTCACAAAAACTGTTGTTTCTTTTAATATTCTGAATGTATAACTTTGACTGCTGCAATGTGTTAAATAGTAAACAAAACATACCGAAGATAGTTTTGCAGAATCCAGCCACACCCTCGACCTATAGTATCGTACATGTGGGCGTGGTGATTAAATATGAATATGCACGTGTAATCTGACCTTTCAATGGCTGAAGAAAACCTCAAGAAAAAACCCAAGATGGAAAGTGAAGGAAATCTTGAAGTTGCTGAGGGAATATTGTACGGTATGGGGAATCCGTTACTGGACATATCAACCGATGTGCCGACTTCATATCTTGAGAAATATGCCTTGAAACCTAATGATGCCATATTAGCTGAAGAAAAGCATAAACCAATCTATAAAGAGTTACTGGAACAATTCCAACCAGTTGAGTACATTGCAGGTGGAGCAACTCAAAATTCTATACGAGTTGCCCAATGGATGCTGCAAAAAAAGCATGCAACCAGTTACATTGGGTGTATTGGTAAAGATGACTTTGGCATCATGTTACGAAAGAAAGCAGAAGGTGATGGTGTGAAAGTTCAGTACCTGGAAGACAGTGAGCACCCAACAGGTGTATGTGCATGTTTGATCACTGAAAAAGTTAGGTCTCTAGTTGCAACTCTTGGAGCAGCTAACCATTACAAGAAAGATCATCTTGTTAAACCTGAAAACTGGGCTTTAGTTGAAAAGGCTCGTTTTGTCTATATAGGTGGGTTTTTCCTAACTGTATCACCCGATTCAATTTTAGAAGTGGGTAAACACTGTGCTGAAACAAACAAGTATTTCATGATGAATCTCTCTGCCCCATTCATACCTTTGGCATTCAAAGACCCACTTGTTGAGGCATTGCCATATATTGATGTTTTGATAGGAAACGAAGCAGAAGCTCAGTCCTTTTCGGATTCTTTTGGTCTTGGTCTAACAGATATTAAAGATGTAATGTTAGAAATTGCTAAACGTCCTAAAATAAACCAGAGTCGACCTCGTGTTGTGATTTTCACACAAGGACCAGGGCCTGTTCTTCTTTGCAAGGATGGGAAGATAACTGAATTTGGTATAATACCAATTTCTGAAGAGGAGATTGTTGACACAAATGGAGCTGGTGATGCTTGGGTTGGTGGATTCCTGTCTCAATTAGTACTTGGAAAGACAGAGGAGGAAAGTATTCAGGGTGGTAACTATGCTGCAAATGTTGTCATTAAACGATCTGGATGTACATATCCTGATATACCAAGCTTCAAACTATCATAGTTTAGATTTGAATGTGTTGGGCTCTGTGCTATTGATTTTTAATTAAAATTGAAAGTTTTTCATTTGAAAAAGAAATGTTTAACTATTGTAAAAATAAAAATACAACATCAATTATATGATTTCACAATTTACCACGAATGTTCTTTCCTTTTCACACATCTCAAAGCCTCTTTGTGAGAAAGAACTTTTGGTCTGTGGTTAGCTATATACTAGTGAACAAAGATAGAAAAACATGACCAAAAAAGGAAGTGTAATGTTTGGTATTTCTTAAACATACAAACACAGCAAGGTTGTGCTTGTACTCAAGTGGTAAATAAACAATTCATATGAAAGTATATTACAATTAAAACAGAAAATATTTTGTCTGGTAGTGTATATAATTATTAACTAATTAATAATAATAATAATAATAAACATAATATATACTGACATAATTATCGTCCTAATTAATTATATTTAATTATACTTTTCTGAATGACCATAATAATTATCTTAGTTAAGTAATTAAATTTCAGGAATTTATAACACACCTATTAAATTAATTATTACAATAGTTTTATTATTAGGCCTGCCATGTCTTTCAATTAGGCACATTCCACTATGTTAATTAGTTAATTAGTTAATTATTAATTCCATTCTGACAATGCAGAACGAGCCCAGACCCTCATTGCAATTGGGGTCTGGTCTCTAGACTACCCACTCCACCTACATGTACATGGGTAAAGATTAATTACTACCTATAAGATCAACTTTATGCCCTTACCTCTCTAGTACTATCAAGTGTCATGTAATGGTAATCTGGTGACAGATCATTTATTAAATTCTCTGATAATGATCTAGATTGTTGTAGCAAGTGTCTAGTAAGAGCTACTTGAGAGCTCACAAGATCTTGAAGAGCAACTATAGCAGGTGAATAAGCAGTTAGAGCTGGATGAAAGAAAGTGAAGATACTAAGATAGTATGATACACAATAGTCAAATCAAGTGTAATGTTGGATGCTGAAAGACACACACCCACAAGGTTTTGACAACACTCAAATCCACTAACTACCCTCTAGCAAACACTGTTAAATTATTATTATATCATTCTTATTACTTTATAATTATATTTATATCACATATGTTACAATAATTATAATAATATATGATTCTATCTTAGTGATGCTGGGCAGACTATTGTCAAATGAACATAAAATTGTAACGCTGACATTATGCTACTTGGTAATGAAGAAAGTTGCAATATTGAATTGTGCAGCCTATTAGCAGAAAGTTGTAGTATTTATGTTGGGACTAGTTCCAGTATTCACTACCACAAGTAACTATACATCACAATCTAATAATTCCTGCGTTCATTTGGTAATAGTATTCACACTTGTTATCACAAGTAACACAATATTGATGCTACTGATTCCTGCTACTAATACTAAAATTTTGTATTCATATGTTTACATGGTTCATTAATCTTTCAAAATTTAGTCTGACATATTTTGTGTGGGATTGGCTTTGATTTATTAAAACTCCTCCATAAGAAACATAAAGAGAGGTAATTTGATACTACAGGCAGTTACTCATCTATCAGACTGAAAGCCCATAATAGTACATAAAATGTGTAATGGTATTAATGTACATACATGCAAACACACACACACACAAGAAATGTTTTCCGGAATTTACCCAAGAGGGGCAGGTGTGTTAAGCAATTAAAGGGGATAGGAGCAGAGTACAGTGTGCTTAGCACACCGGGGTCTAGGAGCATTCTCTCCATAAAAAGGTTTGATTTTGAACCCCTAAAAAGGGCAACATGGCACACTTTCTGGGAATAAATTTACACTAGTGTGTGCATGGTATCATTTGGGAGAGACATTCCATAGCTAGGTCAGCACTCAGCAGCCCAGCAATTTGAAGCCAAAAGAAGCATGCATTGTATCACTATTATAAGTAGGATGTAGAATGTTTGCTATTTCTTTACTGGATTCATAAGAATAGATTATATGATACTATTCAAAGAAACCTCAATACTATAGTAATCCATAACCGTAACACTGATGTAGGCAGTAATAGTAATAGTAATCTATGGATTTTCAAGGTAATAGTAATATACTGATTTTTAAGGTAATAGTAATATATTACATTGCATCACCATGTCTGAATTGGGTGGTAGACATGGGGCATGCAATGTAACATATTACTATTACTATTACCTTAAAAATCACTATTACTATTACTAAAACGTCCTAAGTAAATGTAATTTATTACTATTTACTATTACCTTAAAAATTAGTATACTACTATTACTATTACTAATACCTTCTAAGTCAATGTAATAATTACTTATCTTAGAAATCAGTATAATTATTACTATTACTAATACTATTACTCCAGCACTGAGATTCTATATAATACTATTACTAATACTATTACTTGACTGTCTATTACTATTACCTCAGTTTTTACATTACCTATTACTATTACTGTTACCTTGAAACATGTAATCTTTACTACTTACTATTACCCCAGCACTGAGATTGTACATGTATATTACTATTACCAGGAGCGCATAATTGTGTGGGAGGGAAAACGTCGTAAGAGAGGGAGCGTGAAACTCCCACGCATCTAATTAAACTGAGTAAGCGATCTCCCTGGCTAGCTGTTACTATTTTTATTGTCGCATGTGACCAATTAATGGCGTCTCTAGCTGCAACACCAAGGAGATCGCCTCGTTTAGCGAACAAAAGAGCTTGAGAAGAAATCCTTACCCCGTCAAGAAGTTACAGCACATAGCCTTTGCACATTTAAGAAGATGTTGCTCACCAATCGGGTCATTGAGAGCGTGTAAGCGCTCGCTGTAGTAGTTAACATGGAGTCTTTTCTTCACCTTATTCACAGCTCTTTCACCAATGTCAAACAACTGTGTTTCAGTCAACGATGACAGGGTTCTTTCTTTTGTTTAACAAGACTGAACTGGTCGCCATAGTAGTCACGGTCACGTGCGACAACGTGGCATTATAAAAATAGTAACAGCTAGCCAGGGAGATCGCTTGCCTGATTTAATTAGATGCGTAGGAGTTTCACGCTCCCTCTCTTACGACGTTTTCCCTCCCACACAATTATGCGCTCCTGCTATTACTAATACTATTACTTGACTGTCTATCTATTACCTCAGTTTTTACATTACCTACATGTATTACTACTACCTTGAAACATGTAATCTTTACTACTTACTATTTACTACTATTACCCCATGTCTTGATGGGTGGCCATGTTTTTCTGTACCATTTCTACATAGAAAATACTACTGCACTCTTTGATATATTATATATTACATGTATAAAACTATAAACATGTATAATTATACATGTGACCGGCTCTGAGTAAACTAGGCTTATGGATTAAAATTTCCAAAATTAATTTAATGTTTTACCTGAATAGAGTATTAAATTAGTTCTACAATGGTGTATGATACATCCCAATTGAGATAAAGAGAAAAGCACAACAAGCGTGTATACCGTCAAAGTCATTAATCTCCCATTTTGTGAAAAATGCAATTAAATATACTTTTATGGCCATCCCTATGTTTGCTTCCCACGGGTTTGATGTATGTTTATATATATTATACAGGGTTTCTTTCAGGGGTGGGGGGTGGGGGGCATTTGCCCGCTCTTGGCTTTAGCTTGCACCCCCTTGGATATACTGAGAATTCTATTTTACATGTAAATCAATTCAAGCCTTTATAAAATACCTGACAGATGTAAATTATGTTTGTGCAAAAACAGTCCCATATTCCACCAAATTGTGTCTGATAAAAGGTCCAAAATCAAATTTTCCCGGGGGGAGCATGCCCCTGGACCCCCCTACTTTGCTGCAGGCTTTGCATGTGGATACGTATTTGCCCCCCCCTTGGGCAAAAAGCTGAAAGAAACCCTGTTATATATATAATAATATATATATGTTTGTGTCACTTACATGGGTATGCATTGTATATATAGATAAGCAAGTTGCGTCATTACAAAGGCTTGGTCAATTAAAGCAAGCCGTGTAATAGAATGCAGGCTCGAGCTCTACAGAAGAAAGCTGTTTGTAGCTTTACGTAGAAACTAGAACTAATAGTTGCAATATATTCCTAAACTAAGAAACTCTAAAAAGCAAGAAGAGTATATAACAACTATAATGAGATGTTTTATTTTCAGACATGAGAAAGTTAGCCCGAGCCATAATTACTGAATGTTGGACACAATAAGCAATCATAGGGATACTTTTTCTCGATATATTGTGTTTTGACTGAATTGAAATTCCATAAATTCTCTTTAAATTAGATGTTAGCAAAGCACATAAAGGTCTCCAAGCCTCAATGAAGGGTATCAATGGAAAGGAAAGACATCAGTGAAGATGTTTAATTTTTTATGTAATCCATAACTGCCTATTTTCCCTTGTATTTATTTTAATCCATAAGCCTGGATTCTCAGAGCTGGTCACATATAATTATATTACCATTCAGTGGCATTCACCACAATGGGAAAACAATCATAGAAATGGCCTTGAGGGCGTGAACTATTACAGATTCAGACATGTACATGTACATTATCTCCATGTCAGGTGCACTATATCACACATGTATTATTGAGTGACTTGTGCTACTCTATCAGAACTATAGCATGTACTAAAAGAGTAGTTTGTATAAAATGAGACTGTGGATGAGAAAATCAGTCAATTGGGAAATGAACAAACAATTAACATTAAATGGTTGACCAAATAAATTAGGTATCTACGGAGAGACAATAATTGCTTTTGACTTTTTGCACAAAATTACAGAACAGTTAGATCGAGTTTAAGATGAGCAGAATTATTAGTACTGATTTATCAAATTCTCATCCACAGTCACATAATATTATAATTCAACAAACCTTCTAATTCTTCTGTATTGACAACGTAAGGAAGAATAGGTGTCGTGTGTAAATGATCTGTACTTACTGCACTGTTAGATAAATGATCTCTACATACTCCACTATACTGTTGACCTGAGTTATTGGATAAATGATCTCTACATACTCCACTATACTGTTGACCTGAGTTATTAGATAAATGATCTCTACATACTCCACTATACTGTTGACCTGAGTTATTGGATAAATGATCTCTACATACTCCAGTAACTCCACTATACTGTTGACCTGAGTTATTAGATAAATGATCTCTACATACTCCAGTAACTCCACTATACTGTTGATCTGAGATATTAGACAAATCTCTACATACTCCACTATACTGTTGATCTAGTGTGTTTGAGTGCATGACTGATTCTGTTTGAGTTGCTTTAGAAGTCTTTAAATGATTGGGTTGCCGTTGAACATTCTTGATTAATGAAAAATCTTGATTTACTCCAATTTTTATATCTAAAATAATAGAAACAAAAATTGACAATCGGTACACATAATAATGATTATCTTTCAAAACAGATATGATTGTTTAGTAGTATTATGATCAGTTTAAATCTAGAGTGGAGAAAAAAGAAAGGGACTTTTCGTGAACAGCAAACTGAAAGACTCAAGATTCAAACAGCTAATGTTTATTAGATGACATGACAACTGATCTATTGTGCTGATAACATGGTACTTAGTACAACTTAAGTACATGTATTTAAATATGCACTCAAGTTACTATTGTCAAACGTTAATTGTACTTGTACTGGTACTCAAGTCCTTCTAAAAGTACCTGTACTTAAGTGCCTTTATTAGCAATGTCTTGGCAAAACTGCAGCTACAAGCAAACACGAAATGTCAGTAAAATTCCATATCCATTTGAAGTCTCTTCACAATTCACATTAATGATAACCTCAAAATTATAACTATCATGGTATTGCAACTAAATAATCATATCACCAGTTATTTAAAGTATCTCAATATCATAAGCTACACATGTAAATATTTCCTTACATGTACATGTGTACATACTAACACTGTTCAGTGACTGTTGACTCTGTCTGTTAGGGTGTCAACAATACTACTTAATTTAAGTTTGTGTCTTCATTGTACTCACTTCATCATGTCATATGCAATAATTACATAAAGTACAGTACAAGTGCAGTAATCGTCAAAGCTACATGTAAATATAAAAATCACCCAACCAGAATCAGATACTATAATAATTAGAAACATAATTCAATCACAAACCTGTTTCTTCACTACAAAATGTTTCATTATCACTCATATTATCACCAATATCTCTCCTATCACTAAGTACACTTTCCTCTTCCTCCTCCTCCTCAATATTGGACTCAAATTCATCACTCCCATATTCCACACTGTAATCATATTCCTCACTCACAACTGAATTTGATTGTGATAATATCATTGGGACACTCTTCTTAAGATTATCCACAGACTCATTCCCGTGATCAGTCTCAAAATCACTAACCACATGTACATGATTAAAGAGTGTACCCCTGTAATCAAGTGATGTATTACTAGGATCAATACCATCAGTGAGGGCCGATAATCCTTTATTTGAGGGACTTGAATTAATGGTATCATTGCTTGTATTGGGAACAGATTCAAGATCTTTTAGTGAGAGAATATTATTATTTTGTAATATATTGTAGCTATGGTCTTCAAAAGATGTTTCATTCATCCTCAAAGGATCACTTTCAGACTGCAGTTCTGAAATGAACATATTACTGTTAAGTCTTGTCCGTCCTCCTTTCATTAGCTTTGAGGATTCCATAGAAGTTTCATCTGTTGAATTCTTCAAAATGCGTTCTTCTGAGGATGATAAATTATTTTCCATTTTTAAATTCGTAAGTACTTTGGTGTCCAGTTGATGTTTATCTTGTGACTGTGATACACTATGTGGTGACTGTATCTCTGGAGAACTATTTCTGACAACATCAATTTCTGTCTTAAACCATTTATTTGCTGGTATTCTGGTATCACCTCCTAACCCTTTATCTAATTTTTTACTTGTCATACCTTTGACTGTAGTTAGATAGGCATTCAAATCATCTCCATTACTCCTTTTGTCTCTGGCTGTTTTGAGAAATGCCATTTCTACTCAAAATTGAAATACAGGTGAGCAAGAGATTTCTACGGCTAGGCTAACCTGTACTCTAAAGATCTAACTGACACGAATATTTTGTATTCAGATATCGATAGTAATAGTCTAGTCGTGGCAGCCTGCTAACAACATATACATATGGAGTTGCTATGGGTACATGATGTAACATGAGTAAGCTTATGACGAACAATTAGAAGATTTATGGCAAATTGGTTGTACTAATGTACTATACAGATATAAGTGCATTGCTCAGCTGCTATTCTGTATTCTGCTAAATATCGATCTCATTGCGAAAGTCTTAATTGAGTCGACTGTCTTAGTAGATTCTGCTAGCAAAGAGAAAGATGGGCTCGATATTCTGTGGATGCTGTACTGCGTGTAGGCAAGAGAAGGACGGAGGTAAGTCACCCAACTATTGTCCTGGTTGTAACTATCAATTATCTTGCATACATATATATATATTATATATATATTATATATATCCATAATGTTTCTATAATTATTGTTTATAATAATTGACCAGCCTTAAAAAAAGTGTTGTCATTATTGTTAAAGGACACCACTACGAGCATGAACAAAACAATTAGTCTTCATAATCATGTTTAAAGAATTAATAAAGACTTTAATAATAGATTTATAATTATTTACATGTGATATACCTTACAGATATTCCTGATTATGAACCAGATTTCAAAGGTCCTATAAGAGGGAAAAGCAGGTTAGCTTGTCTGATTCAATGACAATAGAGCATACCTCACACACACACACACACACACACACACACACACACACACACACACACACACACACACACACAAATACTAATTGATTGGTCAACCATGACAACATATAATTATTTCTCTCGCTGCAAAGCGTAGGTGGAAGGGTATGGTGGTAATCATATTGTGTGTCTGTGTGTTTGCAAGTTTCTGGAAAAACTACAAACATTGGCGGCTCGAAAAATCTACTGGCAGACTTCAAGTTATACAAGGATCAAAAATAACAAAAGGCTTTTGCTAAAACCTTTTAGTTATAATGTTATGACAATTTATAACACTCATGATTACTGCTTCCAGACTTGAGAAGACTCCTGGGGACAACTAGACACATCAAAACATAACTGCTACAGTATCGTGGCTATCGCTAGCAAAGCACTGCATCAAATCGAACACAAGTCCTTGCTATAACATCAAGCACTGGCTCCAAGCATTCTTGTCAAAAAAGTTTACTTTCTAGCTCCACCAATTGTGTGTTGTTTTCATAGTTGTAGTAACATAATAATCATATCAGACATGGGGTAATAGTAATAGTAATAGTAAAGATTACATGTTTTGAAGTAATAGTAATGGTAATAGACAATTTATGAAGTGGATGTAATAGTAATAGTAATAGTAATAGGTAATTTAAAAAAATGAAGGTAATAGTAACAGTAATAGATAGTCAAGTCTACTACACAAGAACAAGAAGTACCTCAACCTCAAGTGGTTGAAATTGCTACTACGTCTTCTGAACCACTTTCCAAAAAAAGAAACCAGGAACCTAGCAAGCTACTAAGCTACTTATTTAGTGATGAAGATAACTTACCACCAGCCAGCACAATTTCGAATTCACTCGAAGCTGAAATTTTGATGTATATATATCTCTGAGCCATGTTTACCAGAACAAGGAGATCCTTTGGCTTTTTGGAAGGAGCATTCAACTATTTATCCAAAGATTGCCAAGCTGGCTTGCCACTATCTTTCTATACCTGCTTCATCAGGGCCAGTAGAAAGGCTTTTTAGTATTGGAGGAAATTTTTCAGGCCAGAAAGGTGTAGACTATCAGACTCTGTCTTTGAAAAACTAATGAGCAATGGTCATTTGGTTTGAAATTGATTATTGTTGATACATTGTACATTGCATTATATATAATTGTAATAGAAGTAATAGTATTGGAAGAATTTCTTATGTAATAGTAATAGTAATTAATTACTTTGTAATGTAATTGACCCCATGTCTGAATCATATATGTATAATTATGGCTATTTTAATTTAAAGTTTAATGAGCAAAGCTATGCTGGAAACCATCATTCAATTACTTGATTCAATTTGTCATTCTATATGCTTCTTTAATATTATCTGACACAACACTCCAGATTTATTTACAACCTCATTCATTATGGCATTCATATATAAGTAATTTTATTAGTGTGAACTGTGCACATGTAACAACATGGCATTTTAGGCTTTCATTTACAATAGGACAGAATCACTGTCAATACTGAAACCAAAATTATAATATAATTAAAATTATTACATCTCATTATTGCTTCACATGCATATAAACACATACCGTATTTTCCCGTTTAGAAGCCCGGGCCTCTATTTCCTAAAGGTACTTCCTTGACCAGGCCACTAAACGAAACTGGCCTATATACGAGCCCGGCCTATAAACAATCACCAGAAGCTAGCGTGCATATAAACCACGCAGCAATGGATGACCACGCCCACCACATAACAAGGCGGAGCCCACTAACGATAGCTTAGCATCATGGCCACTGGTAGTGTTTTTCAGCAAATTCTATGGCCTTGATCTTCGTTGAAATGTCGTAAGAGCTTTTCTTCGTTGACATTCTGCTTTGGGCAAAATTCACCTTCTTCTTCCTCAGTACCACGTGTCCTACGTCCATGTGTTGTGGGCGTGCCACTACCGGGCTTTAATTCGAGACCCGGCCTTTATTTAGTGAATAAAGCGAGAACACCCGGCCTTAAAACGAGATCCGGCTTCTATTCAGACCCGGCCACTACTCGGGGAAAATACGGTACATTATGGTAGTAGACTAGTGAACTACCAACTAGAGAGAAATACATGGCTGAATTAGCCTGACCTAAGTAGTAGACATTTGTCTGTGAAATGGTCTTCCTTAACCTGGGTCCAATAGATCAGATGATAGAGCATCTGACTAGCAATCAGAAGGTCCTGGGTTCAAATCCCAGCTGGTCGAGATCTTTCTGGACACGTGTCTCTCTTTATTTTCTCATCATACATATCTAACCATTTAAATACTTTAATTACACATAAATTGGTTTCGTACACACTTTCTGTTAGGAGGAGACAGTATCTTATTTGAAATTACCTCACATTAAGAATCAGTTATCATATAAGCACAACCCACTCAACAAGATGTGCTCTGTGGTTTCTCATGACTGAAACCTAACAGCCTATATCAGTATTTGCTTTTCCACTTTTTTTATTACCCTGTGCAGTATGCTTCGCAAGGGGTTAAGCGATTGGTTTTGTCCGTCTATCATCAATAAATAAATTGGAAAACAACTTTATACATCTTCTAAACACATCAGTCAGCTAGAAAATAGTCATATAGTAACGTATGCATACCTTGCAGAAGCTAATGCAGTTCACAGTATCAGCAATTCCTGGATTTTCTTATTATCAGTTTCGAAAAGTTCACCATGTTTTTCCAGTCAGTCACGCCATTCATAATAATTATTAATTTTACAATTAGATATTCTCCTGTTCTGTCATTGACTTAGCTAATATTATGCACTGCAGTATTGCACAGGGTATGTGTTCTAGGAACATCTAGTTTTTAATATGGATTCATTATGTGAATCTTGTATACTTAGATTTGACTGATTAAAACTGTTAATAATTAATTTTATACAGGGGAATATAGTATCTGACATTAATTATGAGTTAATGAATGGTTTGTTTAGACTAAAAATCTATTTTCTTAAAACTGTATTTATGATGTATGACTATGATTTCATTTACTCTTGATATCCTCTTGTGGGTATTATATCACTTCCTAGTTTTTAAAGGTTTTTCATCTTTTTCAATGCTTTCAGCTAAAATGGTAGTATTTGCAGTTTCTAAATGTTGCTTTCTTCCTGCTGTTCTTTTACTGAGCCCCTGGAATGAAATATTTCCACACCTCAGTTTTCAGATTGTAAATTGGAGTATGACTTTATAATATGAAATTGGAAGCAATTCTCATGTCAGCCAAACTCACTTTGTGAGAAACTTCTCACACACGGGTTGCAGCTGGACATGAGACTAACACAGTATGCTAAGAGTGATCCTTTAGAGAGAAGTCTTTACTGATGCATATAGCCACTTGGAAGTAATGAGTGAAGTATAATATAACACTTCCCAGATGTGTGAATAAATTTCAAGCAGTAAGTACATGTATCTTATATGTTATTGCGAACACAAATCAATGAAAATAAATTGGAAATATAAATTAAATGCCGATAAACACAGAATTCATAAAATCTTCTGCAAACCATCCATAGAACACATAAAATAATTCACACCCCTAAAATATGATTACTGTGATATTTAAGTAGTTCACACTTTAGATCCATATTCATTTAAACAGCTAGGTCACACATACCGGGTAGCTTGTGTAGTTAGTTCACACTTTAGATTCATGTGTAGTTAAACAGTTCACAGGTAGCTTGTGTAGTTAATTGATCAGCCTCCGAGAGGGTTACTACATGTAAATGGTTTGGAAAAATGTCTATGTGTCTGTGTGACTTGGCTGTACCTCAATAACTGGACACTCCAGCACTCCTCCAAAGTGGCAATTATGGCTGCAGTCATGTGACTCAATTGTGAAAACCGCACTAGTGGCAACAATAATTTTTAACAGATGCCCAGTATTGCTTACCTTTAAAAACTCGCTGTTCATCTGACTATTTTGCACATTAAGACAACTAAATTTGAAATATAGAAGAAGCATTACCTTGTCTTCCTGCATATCAAATTTCATTGACATTCTTTACAAAATGTGTGTTTAAACGTAAGTATTTGTTCAAACTTATTATGCATCACAAATATGGTTTTCATAAATTGGGTTATGTTTATTTTTAAGGTTTTGATTTTTTTTATTATGAAAACACAACAACCTACCTTTTACTTACAGGAAAATACTTTTCCTCTCTTCTATAAAATATCTTTCAACTACAGCACCTATCAGTAGCAGTTACTAATTTGTTTTTTTTTTCTGAAGCTACACATGTAGCAGTAGTTTATGGATACATTCATTCCTATTGATTCACTGAGCCTCTTAGAGTAACATAACTGTATCTTACTCATTAGACATGACTGTTTCCACTCTACTGGATATACAAGGATGTGGAGATAATACATTTTACTGTTATTTTTTATGTGTTATTCAGGCGTCCCAAAGATATCCTGTGTTTGATTCTGTTCATAGCTTTTATTATAGGAATGCTGTCTATTGGAGTATATGGTTGGTGATACAGCATAGATTATTTAATGCATGGCTATATACACATATACAGTTACACTTGTTTGTCGTTTCATCCCTTATTTTGTCTTACTATAGCCTGGGTGAACGGATCTCCTAGTAGATTGCTGTATCCAGTTGATTCAAGAGGAAGGCTGTGTGGAAAAGATGATTCTGTCAGGTGTGTGGCTGTTTGTTGCAAGTGTGACTTGTGTGTGTGTGTGTGTGTGTGTGTGTGTGTGTGTGTGTGTGTGTGTGTGTGTGTGTGTGTGTGTGTGTGTGTGTGTGTGTGTGTGTGTGTGTGTGTGTGTGTGTGTGTGTGTGTGTGTGTGTGTGTGTGTGTGTGTGTGTGTGTGTGTGTGTGTGTGTGTGTGTGTGTGTGTGTGTGTGTGTGTGTGTGTGTGTCCATCTGTCTATCTGTCTGTCTGTCTGTCTGTATCTGTGTCTGTCTGTGTTTATCACTTCTATGTACCCTCTATTACTAATCCTTGTGACAACACTGATAGTACATCCGCTAATAGTATCTACTCTGT
>OX345639.1:2817500-2932500 GCA_947044365.1 Petrosia ficiformis
TTACTGGGCAGTGGTTGCTGTGTATCCTATATAATAACAGATCCCAGAGAACAATAACAAGATTATGGCTTCACCTGTATGATACATCTGTATGGTTACTTATGGGAGTTATATATATACTCCCATAACACAAATTACATGTAATAACTAAATGGTCATTAATGGTAAATCCTTTTGTAAACCTAATGTATTAAGATCATACTACAACGTATGAAACTATAACTAAAAGTGGTCATTGTTGTTATACTAAAACACACTCCTAGTCACATACCACGTACAGTACTCTCTAATTATATTAATAATTGTATCAATATTTTGTGTCTTTAACTGAATGTCAGTTTCTTGTATACTGCGTCTGAACCTGAGTATGTAGTTGCTACTGGAATTAATGGTTCAATTGTTAATGTTACTGATGTTGATGGAAATGAGTATATTACAGGGATGGTGTGTGATGTGGAGGTATGTAGATATGACTGTTTGATCTTGATATGAGCCGTGTGTATGTGTGTCTCTGTGTGTGATTATAATTCTCTATTATCAGGAATTTAGTGGAGAGTTAGGTGATGATAATACTATTCTGGTGGGTGATGTTAACTCGGGAATGAACGTCACTGTGTCTTGTCTGTTCAACAGATTCTTCACTTCAAAGTAAGTCTTCTAGTGTTTTAAAGCAATGTGCTCTACAACAGACTTTACACAGTAAAGTAATCTCTTTGTCTGTCTGTCTGTCTCTCTGTGTTGCTCTGTCTGTCTGTCTGTCTTTGTCTGTCTCTGTCTGTCTCTGTTTGTCTCTCTTTGTCTCACTCACTGTCCCCCTCTCTGTCTCTGTCTCTCTCTGTCTCTCTTTGTCTCACTCACTGTCTCTATCTCTCTCTCTCTCTCTCTCATTTTATTCCTCTTCTAGTTTCCTCTTATATCTTCAACTATATATGTTATTTGGACTCTTGTGGGTTTCTAATTATTTCATAGCACTTGGTGAGTGTACTATAGCTGGTTCATTTGCCTCCTATTACTGGGCTTGGAACAAATCAAAGGATATTGGATTATTCACTACTCCTGCATCTTTTGCTAGAGCTATATTGTGAGTTACAAATAGACATCTATTCATTTCCATATCCATTCAATCACCAACCAGTAATGTACCAACAGTAATTTGTATTGGTCATTATCGGCCAGTATTATTAGTATCAGTTTTGAGTGGATGTACCAATATTGTAATAAATGTCATTATGCTATGGCCCATAGGGCCATCCCTATGATTGCTTTCCTATGGGTTCAAACTATCTGTATGTTTTGTGAGTTGCATACATGTTGTATATGTTTTTAAGGAAGTTGTGTCATTCCGGGGGCTCATTCAATTAATGGGCGTGGTTTGTAAATGAACGTGCATTTGAGCTAAAATACATGTAGACCACTAGGATGAACTTACCTTGTGGAAACTGTAATTATTAATAGCTTAAATATATTACAAAACTTATAAAAGAACTATTAAAAAGTAATAAGAATGGTAACTATAAATATTGTATTGTGTTTCAGACATGACAGTAATCAGCAATGATCATTAGTATCACAAAGCAATCATAGGGACACTTCTTCATATATCTTGTTTTATACATAATTAAGAAATAAGAAGACAGACATAGAGTGAAGCATTTTAGAACATAATCTCAAGTATACAATAAAATGCTTGAGGCTATAAACTGTTCATGTAGTTAAACAGGTGGAAGTGCTTTGAGTACAAGCTGAAGCACCTTGAAAGTGCTTCAAACATAATTTTAAGCACATTTCTAATTAAGTTACACAAAAAAGTAATTTTTAGTGAATGAGATCATTGTTGCATTTTATAAACATTATCTTTAGAAAAGCACTGTCTTTCATTTGGCATCCTTCAGGCTTAAATACTTTTCCAGCTATGCTATTGAAGCACTTTTAAGCACAAGCACATTTGTGCTCACCCCATGTCTGATGTAACATTTATCCATTCATCCTCTCCATCTGTCCATTCTTCCTTCTATTATATCACTCATGACTGATTTTCTACTCATTACAGGTTTCACACTGGTTCATTAGCATTCGGTGCCCTCATAATAGCCATAATACAATTGATAAGAATCATTCTAGCATACATCCAAAAGAAACTTAAAAAGAACAAAGAGAGTAAAATAGCACATGCTATTCTTACATGTATGCAGTGTTGTTTCTATCTGCTGGAAAAAGTCTTTCGATATATCAACCGTCATGCCTACATTGAGATTGCCATATATGGATATGACTTCTGTACTGGTGCTTGTAAAGCTGTGAAACTGATCTTGAGGAATATTATAACGTATGTACATATACATGTATGTTACCCAATTGGACCTTTTCCTGCAAAATAAGAACAGATGCTTACCATTTAATTGCTCGCTATTCGGCCATTTTGTATTGGAAGCAAAGGTATCTAAGAAGCTTAATGATAGATCTTCCTGGATACCAAGTTTCATTGACTTCCTGTACAATATCACCAAATGACAAATAATTAAATGTAGAGCATTTCATCAAAATTATTCGCAAGAAAAGTCCATATATGGTCACATGTATTGTCTCTTGATTTTCTATTTATTTTTCCCTTGTTACTATTTGATTCCATTCTTTCTTTACAGGACTGCAGTAAAGGACAGGATTGTTGGTCTATTGCTCTTCATGGGTAAGCTAATGATTGTAGGTATCATTACATTCATAGCTTATCTTGGATTTGCTCAATATGAGGAACAAGGGCGTGTTATATGGCAACGAGAGCTCAACTATTATTTGATCCCACTGATTGTGAGTTTATTGACATGATTATAATTAATTTCATGTGACCTACATGTAGTTTACAAAAAAAAAGACTTTGCCTGTAAAATATTTTTGACCAATCTATTGTTTGCTATTTCACTGCTTTCTACGGGAAGTCAAAAAATATTGATATCCAGAAAGATCTATCATTAAACATCTTAGATGCAGAATAGGGACCATTTAAAGGTCACCATTAATTGACATTCAGTTAGTTAAATTATTACATTGTATAATTATTACAAGTCTACTGCAATAATCATAACTAACTAAATTAAAATTGGGCACTTTTAGTTATTTAACTATAACATGAAAATATATACAATAATTATTTAAAAGTGACTGGTCAATGTTGTCATACTAAAATAACATTATCCATTATCGCATTCCTTTCCTCAGATATTGATGATACTCGCTTATCTGATTGCTTCTGGATTCATGGCTGTATATCATATGGGCGTGGACACTATCTTCATATGTGCTTGTAAGCAGAATATTTCTAACTCTTTCATTCATCCATTAGTAATTAATTTACACAATGGTCCTTATTTAATTGAAGGGCTGAGAGCCAGCGTGGTCTAACTCACAAAATTGGCTTTTGGGTGTATCGATACACTGGAATAGACAGTTTTACAAACCTAGTTTTTTTCAATTTTATACCTAAAAGCAATTATAACAAGCTAGTGTGCATAACTTTGATTAATTTCTTTTACCATTTCTTGACAAATACAACCAAATAGGATATTAACTTACATTTCAATTATTATTTCAAATATCGTTATACTGTATCGTATCGTGATATTTTTGGCAGCGATATGCAATACTATTTAGTTGTATTGTGCTGTTCGTACATCCCTATTTTGATACATCCACACATCCTCATTTAACATTAGTAATAGTGTGTCATTTGGACTTTGGAAGTATATTTTCTTATAAATTTTTAGTGGAAGATCAGGAACGTAACAATGGATTTGACAAGCCTTACTACATGAGTAAGAAACTTCAAAAACTAATGGGGGTCTATAATAGAGTTAAAGAAGAGACTGATGGATCACCAGATCCTCAAGATACTAGTCGTTTGTAACGTCACCCTTACACTAGTTACTGGTTATATGGTATAAAAGACAGTAATTAAGTCATCTATAGGCATTTTTGAAAATATGTGTTTTGTCTACATTTTAAGTTTTAATTTACGTAATGACTTAATACACTAATTATTATGCATCTGTTTATGTTATGTATAATTCATCATCATACACGAATTATTTGTGCAAAAATGTTAACCCCATTATGATGATCACTGCTAAAACTCAACAGAAATAATTACTTATTCTACACTTTCACTATTATTGAGTCAGTCAAAGTATGTATTCTATGCTTTTGTATCCATGGCCACAGACTTGTAGAGCATAGATTAGTAGCTCAGAGTCAATCAAATTGAGCCACACCTCTAAGGTTATCAGTGAAAATGGCTGGGTTTCTTCCGAGAATTTCTTTGCCAGTAGCAAGGGTGAGTTGATTTCAAAGAATACTGTATTCATGATAACCTTTCTATTAGTTCCTCAGACACACTAGATTGATTTCAGGTGTTCCAGCTCCAGATATTCCAAGTTCTTTAGGAATAAACTTTGGTTGGTAAACGAGTTCCAAAATATAAAATAATAGTATTGAAACCAAAACCCCTTTTAATAAGACGTTGTGAATTTTAGTTAACTAAACTATAACTAAATTACAGGTCTGCCGCAATAAGCCAATAATTGTTATGTCACATTGTAGATGAACTCTGTAGAATGTGGACTACCCTTTAGAGGATTTTATTCCTAATGACTGTCCTTTGTGGAAACACTCCTTTTACATTCTACTGTCATTGTGTGTTCACTTCCTGGGTTTTTAATGATATTCATTTCACCACACCCATGAACTGGACAAGTACTGCTACCGGCACTCTGAACATAGCCTTTTAAAATAGGAGTTTACTTGCAGCAACAACAATCATCATAACGCTTATAGTAACATCACGGGACATCAACTATTATATCACTTTACATACATATAATTTATAAATAGTAATAAATAATTATCCAGCATTGCCTCCAGTGAAGAGAGTGCTTATTGCATTTTCCACTGTTCTGTTGATAATGAATTCTCCTATACAGAGTTGACACCTGAACAGAAAGAATATCAGGAGACTGCTAGAAAGTTTGCTAAAGAAGTTATCATACCTGTTGCAGGAGAATATGATAAATCTGGAGAGGTATGTTAATTATTATCACAGGGTGGAAAATAAACCTACAGTCACTAGTCACCAAAGATCACTGCTACACCCACATGATCCAGTCACTAGTGGTCATTGCTATACAATTAAAGTCTGTTCACATTCACAATGACGTCAAAATTATGACTTTATAATATAGTGTATAGTTTAATGTCATAAGATTAATACATGATTTTACTGCAACACAATAATGAAGTAATGGATTGAAATTTGACATACACAAAAAGAACTGCAAAGATAATTGTATGAAAATCGTGTAGGTAAAAAGATTGTTGGTCATTCCAAACTAAAGTTATTAACATTTTTCTGATGTCGTGGTGAATATGAATGACCTTTAGTATGTATTGTGATGGTAAAATCTAATGCACCTGGGTCAATGCTCCAGTACGAAACCCTGAACTAACATCAACTGTAACACCCTGCTCCGCAATGATGGTTAGCTCTGGTGTAGTGACTACTCCTGTTATTAATGCATTCTGATTGTCCATGGGTAACTTGATCAGTTCACCATCAATAGCAAAAGCAGTAGTTGTCAATTTATTTCTATTAAAATATCAGAGAGTATTAATTGTAAACAGTATTCATATATGTATACATGTATATCAGTATAAAAGTATTGAGCATGTATTTGTATTTAATATTTGCAAAGGATAATGAGTCGATCTCTCTCTCTCTCTCTCTCTCTCTCTCTCTCTCTCTCTCTCTCTCTCTCTCTCTCTCTCTCTCTCTCTCTCTCTCTCCATCTAGTATCCATGGCCAATTATTAAACAAGCATGGGAACTTGGATTGACAAACACAATCATCCCAACTAAATATGGTAATACTGGTACTCATTTGATGATTACGAATGATTGTGTAATTTATCAGGTGGTCTTGGTTTAAAGTTGATAGATGATTGTATTATTGGTATTGAGATAGCTTATGGTTGTACTGGTATTGGTGCAGCTATAACTGCCAATAATTTAGCTGTAAGTTATTAATATAATAACTATCATCAACCTTATTATTTCTAGAGTCTCACTATGCATCATACTTATTATAATTATACTTACTTACAGGAGGCTCCTGTTGTTCTAGCTGGGTCTCATGAAACAAAAAAGAAATATCTTGGTAGAATGACAGAGGAACCTCTTATAG
Organism: Petrosia ficiformis; assembly: GCA_947044365.1. Classification (NCBI taxonomy): domain Eukaryota; kingdom Metazoa; phylum Porifera; class Demospongiae; order Haplosclerida; family Petrosiidae; genus Petrosia; species Petrosia ficiformis. The sequence goes on from OX345639.1 coordinate 2,823,727, forward strand.
CTGTAAGTAATATATTTATAACTCTTGATAATAATTAGTTAATATGTCTATTGAGAATTTATTTCGTGGCTATCCCAGTCCCAAAAGGACCAAGTATTGATTGTGTGTGTGTATGTGTGCAGGTGTATGTAAGTGGAGTGACTTATCAATATTCCACTAAATCAACTTTTGATAACAGTTACTAATCCGATTATTATACATTTTCTATCCAATCAATTTCACTATGCATTACTCCAGGCTTACTGTGTTACTGAACCAAATTGTGGATCTGATGTTGCTGGGATTAAAACCTCTGCTGTTAAGAAAGGCAATGAGGTGATCTGGATTCCATTAATACATTTTGTCCATTGTCCATTATCCATTATACCATTCTTCTACCATATAATCCTGAATGATTGGGTGTAATAACTGTAGACATAATTTCATTCTTGAAATAAACCAGCTATCTTCATCAGTGGTATAATAATAAAACAAATGTAACTCAACTACTTATATAGTAAAAAAATGTCAAACACTATATATAATGGTAGTAGTTGGTAAAAACTACTATCACAGGAAATAATAAACAATATTGTATATAATAATTTATTATATACAATAATAAGTGATTGCACCACAGGTATTAATAATAAACAACTTCATAATCTATTGTACACAAAAACAACCTTTACAATATACAATAATTACCATTCTTCTGTATACTATTGTTCTATATTTATCATTGTTCCATCCCATAGTGGATAATTAATGGATCTAAAATGTGGATCACAAATGGAAGTCATGCAAACTGGTATCTTTCACACACACACACACACACTACACACACACACACACACACACACACACACACACACACACACACACACATTTTGGACTCATTCTAAACGTCTTTTCACAGGTATTTCCTACTAGCGAGATCAGATCCTAATGCTGATACTAATAATGCATTCACTGCTTTTGTTATAGACAGAGACACTCCTGGTATTACTCCTGGAAGAAAGGTACATAATTATACTATCTCACCTTCTCTTTTAATGTATTCCTCTGTCTGTCTGTCTGTCTGTCTGTCTGTCTGTCTGTCTGTCTGTCTGTCTCTTTCTCTCTCTCTCTCTATCTTAGGAATGGAATATGGGTCAAAGGGCATCCAACACAGCTGGAGTTACATTTGAGGATGTTGTTATTCCTAATGAGGTATATGTGTGTACATGTGTATTAGGTTTGAATGAACTACTGTGTAATAAGTATATAAAACTAACTAAAATGATAATTGGCTAATAATGGATACTTTTAGTTACTTAACTAAAACTAAAACCTTTTAGTAAGCCTAAGTTAATTAAACTATAACTAAACTAAAAGTCTTAGAAACCAGGTATACTATAAGTCTATAACTATAACTAAAAGTAGTCATATTTGTCAAACTAAAGCAACAGTAATATACATTCATGTATAATCAATATATTTATATTTATTTATAGAATGTTATTGGAGTGCCAGGAAAAGGATTCAAAATTGCTATGGGAGCTTTTGATATGACTAGACCACCTGTATGTCTGTGTTCATGCTTGTGTATTGTGTCTGTCTGTGTCTATATATGCATCCGTCTGTGTCTGTGTCTATATATGCATCTGTCTATGTCTATGTCTGTGTCTGTGTCTATATATGCATCTGTCTGTGTCTGTGTCTATATACGCATCTGTCTATGCCTGTGTCTGTGTCTGTGTCTATATATGCATCCGTCTGTGTCTGTGTCTATATATGCATCCGTCTGTGTCTATATATGCATCTGTCTGTGTCTGTGTCTATATATGCATCTGTCTATGTCTATGTCTGTGTCTGTGTCTATATATGCATCTGTCTGTGTCTGTGTCTATATATGCATCTGTCTGTGTCTGTGTCTATATATGCATCTGTCTGTGTCTGCATCTGTATCTGTGTCTATATATGCATCTGTCTGTGTCTGTGTCTGTGTCTATATATGCATCCGTCTGTGTCTGTGTCTATATATGCATCCGTCTGTGTCTGTGTCTATATATGCATCTGTCTGTGTCTGTGTCTACATATGCATCTGTCTATGTCTGTGTCTATATATGCATCCGTCTGTGTCTATATATGCATCCGTCTGTGTCTGTGTCTATATATGCATCCGTCTGTGTCTGTCTATATATGCATCTGTCTGTGTCTGTGTCTATATATGCATACGTCTGTGTCTGTGTCTATATATGCATCTGTCTGTGTCTGTGTCTATATATGCATCTGTCTGTGTCTGTGTCTATATATGCATCTGTCTGTGTCTGTGTCTATATATGCATCTGTCTGTGTCTGTGTCTATATATGCATCTGTCTGTGTCTGTGTCTATGTCTGTGTCTATATATGCATCTGTCTGTGTCTGTGTCTATATATGCATCTGTCTGTGTCTGTGTCTATATATGCATCTGTCTGTGTCTGTGTCTATATATGCATCTGTCTGTGTCTGTGTCTATATATGCATCTGTCTGTGTCTGTGTCTGTGTCTATATATGCATCTGTCTGTGTCTGTGTCTATATATGCATCTGTCTATGCCTGTGTCTGTGTCTGTGTCTATATATGCATCCGTCTGTGTCTGTGTCTATATATGCATCTGTCTGTGTCTGTGTTTATGTCTGTGTCTATATATGCATCTGTCTGTGTCTGTGTCTATATATGCATCTGTCTGTGTCTGTGTCTATATATGCATCTGTCTGTGTCTGTGTCTATATATGCATCTGTCTGTGTCTGTGTCTATGTCTGTGTCTATATATGCATCTGTCTGTGTCTGTGTCTATATATGCATCTGTCTGTGTCTGTGTCTGTGTCTATATATGCATCTGTCTGTGTCTGTGTCTATATATGCATCTGTCTATGCCTGTGTCTGTGTCTGTGTCTATATATGCATCCGTCTGTGTCTGTGTCTATATATGCATCCGTCTGTGTCTGTGTCTATATATGCATCTGTCTGTGTCTGTGTCTATATATGCATCTGTATATGTCTGTGTCTATATATGCATCCATCTGTGTCTATATATGCATCCGTCTGTGTCTGTGTCTATATATGCATCCGTCTGTGTCTGTGTCTATATATGCATCTGTCTGTGTCTGTGTCTATATATGCATCTGTCTATGTCTGTGTCTATATATGCATCTGTCTGTGTCTGTGTCTATATATGCATCTGTCTGTGTCTGTGTCTATATATGCATCTGTCTGTGTCTGTGTCTATATATGCATCTGTCTGTGTCTGTGTCTATATATGCATCTGTCTATGTCTGTGTCTATATATGCATCTGTCTGTGTCTGTGTCTGTGTCTATATATGCATCTGTCTGTGTCTGTGTCTATATATGCATCTGTCTATGTCTGTGTCTATATATGCATCTGTCTGTGTCTGTGTCTGTGTCTATATATGCATCTGTCTGTGTCTGTGTCTGTGTCTATATATGTCTGTCTTGTGTCTGTCTGTGTTCTGTCTTTGTCTATGTGTGTCTGTGTGTGTCTATGTCTGTGTCTCACTGTGAGAGGCAATATATATTTTTTCTAAACAGGTAGCTGCAGGAGCTGTTGGATTAGCTCAAAGAGCTTTTGAAGAAGCTACTAAATATTCTTTGACTAGGAAAGCATTTGGAAAATATCTTATTGAAGTATGTTCTAGTAGACTGGTTTCAAAGAGGTTGTAATCTTTCATTTTCCCAAGCAACAAGCTGTAGCTTTCATGCTTGCTGATATGGCTATTGGTATTGAATCATCCAGACTGTGTACATATCGTGGAGCTTGGGAGGCAGATCAAGGAAGAAGAAACACTTATTATGCCTCCATTGCTAAGGCTCTTGCGTCTGATGTAGCTATGAAGTGTACTATTGATGCTGTTCAGGTATATATAGTGAATGTGTTATAATGTATAAAGTGTACTACTGATGCTGTTCAGGTATATATAGTGAATGTGTTGTAATGTATGAAGTGTACTACTGATGCTGTTCAGGTGTATATAGTGAATGTGTTATAATGTATGAAGTGTACTACTGATGCTGTTCAGGTGTATATAGTGAATGTGTTATAATGTATGAAGTGTACTACTGATGCTGTTCAGGTGTATATAGTGAATGTGTTATAATGTATGAAGTGTACTACTGATGCTGTTCAGGTGTATATAGTGAATGTGTTAAAGTGTACTACTGATGCTGTTCAGGTATATATAGTGAATGTGTTATAATGTATAAAGTGTACTACTGATGCTGTTCAGGTATATATAGTGAATGTGTTGTAATGTATGAAGTGTACTACTGATGCTGTTCAGGTGTATATAGTGAATGTGTTATAATGTATGAAGTGTACTACTGATGCTGTTCAGGTGTATATAGTGAATGTGTTATAATGTATGAAGTGTACTACTGATGCTGTTCAGGTATATATAGTGAATGTGTTATAATGTATGAAGTGTACTACTGATGCTGTTCAGGTGTATATAGTGAATGTGTTATAATGTATGAAGTGTACTACTGATGCTGTTCAGGTGTATATAGTGAATGTGTTATAATGTATGAAGTGTACTACTGATGCTGTTCAGGTGTATATAGTGAATGTGTTAAAGTGTACTACTGATGCTGTTCAGGTATATATAGTGAATGTGTTATAATGTATAAAGTGTACTACTGATGCTGTTCAGGTATATATAGTGAATGTGTTGTAATGTATGAAGTGTACTACTGATGCTGTTCAGGTGTATATAGTGAATGTGTTATAATGTATGAAGTGTACTACTGATGCTGTTCAGGTGTATATAGTGAATGTGTTATAATGTATGAAGTGTACTACTGATGCTGTTCAGGTATATATAGTGAATGTGTTATAATGTATGAAGTGTACTACTGATGCTGTTCAGGTGTATATAGTGAATGTGTTATAATGTATGAAGTGTACTACTGATACTGTTCAGGTATATATAGTGAATGTGTTATAATGTATAAAGTGTACTACTGATGGTATATATAGCGAATGTGTTACATTGAGGAAGTTTTGAAAATATATCAGCCCGAGGGTGATATCATTTCATGATTCATACTTGTTAGATTTCAGTCCACCATTTTGAAAGCCACTTCTGAGTACTTGGTTGTGCATGATGAGTCAGCAGATTGTCAGAACATCATTGGACACTTCTCACATAGTTGGATGTGATTTGAGAAGAGACTACATTAAACATTGTTGTTTTGTTATTTGTTTCAATAACATTGTTATGGTCATTGTACATGCATTTATGATGGATGACGTTGCAATAATTGGGTATGTACTATAATGATGTACACAAAATTATGATTATACTGTAACTCATAACAAAGCAGTATATATGCAAATATATTACTACGATTGTTTGTGGGACAAATCATTGCTGGCTTTGTCATGTCTGAATCCAACAACATATTTGTTATTCTATTCTTCTTATATATAGATATTTGGTGGTGCTGGTTATAACAGTGAATATCCTGTAGAGAAACTAATGAGAGATGCTAAAATCTATCAGGTCAGTTATACTCTTCTTCTCCAATTTTGATCTTGTTACAAACTTCCTTCTCCCTTTCTCAGATTTATGAAGGTACCTCACAAATCCAACGAGTTATAATCTCACGTATCATTGAACAAATGGCTAAATCTATGATGTAACAATATTGTTATATATTATAGGACATATAATAAGTATTTGTACTTATAATTTATTATTATTACTATTTTATCCACATAAATGATAATGTCTTTATTTTTAGTACAATTGTTTTTGATTTCTTATCTAATTTAATCGTATATTTGTGAATAGGTGTTATATATGTAGATGTATCGTATATAGTACAATAAGCTGATTGACTTGTGTACTATAACAATTATAGTCATTAGTTAGTGTCCTCAGATATGATATAGCTATCACAAGCTAGATCATATATAGACACATCCATTGATAAGCAACATAGTTAGTAAGTGTCAAGTGAAGATGCAAGGTGGGAGTGGTAATTTATTTCGTTGTGAAAATGGCTGGATTTCTGTCCAGGATTTCTCTGCCAGCAGTGAGAGTGAGTTGATTTATAAAAATCTGACAAGATTATAGTATTTTTAATAACCTTTCTATTCATTATTAGCTCCTCAGACACACTAGAGTGATATCAGGTGTTCCAGATATAAATACTCGAACCTCTTTAGGAATAAACTTTGGTTAGTAAACAAATACTAATATAGCCCCTCTATTGAGGACACCCTGAAATGAGGACACTCCTGTATTAGGACACTTACAAATGTCCCAAACTGTGCTTTATAATATAAATTTACCCCTGAAATGAGGACACCCATGTACTTACATTTGTCGCAAGGGTGTCCAGAATAGAGGGGTTCCACTGTATATTCATTTTGTATAAATGACCAAAAGTTAACTAGTGAGTTTAAGATGTACTGTCCCTAGTCTTGCTTCCTTGAGGCTGGGACTTGCTCAGGCTTGCCCTAGCTAATATTGTTCACAGTAATGGTTATACTAGTAATAGTTTTATTGTTAAAGCTAACTTATGTATAGTTTAAAGGTGGAGGGGAGAATAGTAGAGCCTGAGCAAAACAAGGGCTCTAAAGCAATTACCTGAAGTCCTATAACTGTCTATAACTAACACACTGCTTTGACAAAGCAGAAGAAACCCACAAAACAGGATGTAGTTTTTCCTAGCGCTAAATAATAATGGATATTAGTAAAGAAAGTGACGGTTATGGCTGAATCTGGAGGTTATTAAACTGATGATACGCTTCACAAAAGTATGAAGATAGGGCAGGCCTACATCCCACAATTATCAAGAATGGCAGTGAAGTGATAAGTGTGACATTGCTATTGAGTGAGTCAAACACAATTTTAAATACATCAAAGAAAATTGAACTATTGAAGCTCAACAGAAGAAGGTTGCTATGATAAGTTTTGAGGCCTGCAGCATAATTTTGATCAGTAGTACTGTATATAGCAAGGAGAGTATGAAGGCATCACCCACACTTTACTCATTTGTATAATTTCCACATACCTTTTGACGTTGTTATTAATTTTTTACCACATTGAACCCTCCCTTTTGTCTTGTTTGTTGTGGCTAGGTGTCTAACACTAAATTATATACTTAGTCTTGCATGGCAGGTATCTAACATAGTCTCATCCCCAGCCACACCCCCTCTAAATTCGGGAGAGTGTCTGGCAACAGTGGCCAATACTTTGGGACAGGATGACGTTTCATTCTGGAATGCTGGAATACCAATCAGATTGCAGATAGCTCAATCAACTGCATATTTAAAACGGGGATGTCACATGTTTCGAAGATTAACTTCAATAACTTGATTTCATCTAGGCTTCTATTGATAGTACTGAGTCATGTGAAAAAAGTCCTTTGTATATTTTCTAGATGTCTAAACCAAACAAAATGTCTTGTGTCTCTGCCACTGTCGGTAGTTAGTCGCTTTGATTTGGTGTTGCTAGTGTATGACAGTTTGGAGGCAATGTTAAGAAGTACAGATATGGAACTGAGAATTTGCCTGACCTAAGTAGTAGACATTGACTATGAAATGCCCTTCCTCAACCTGGCTCCAGTAGCTCATATGATAGAGCATCTGACTAGTAATCAGAAGGTCCTTGGTTCAAACCCCAGATTTTTCTGGACATATATCACTCTGTTTATTCATAAACATACACAACCTAGTTGTTCAGAATACTGTAGTAGTTATTGCTATTACAACACTAAATATCTTAGGTGGTAGTCTAGTTGTTATGTGAAAAGTGATCTAGTAGTGTTGTTCTGTTGATAATGAATTCTCCTATACAGAATTGACACCTGAACAGAAAGAATATCAGGAGACTGCTAGAAAGTTTGCTAAAGAAGTTATCATACCTGTTGCAGGAGAATATGATAAATCTGGAGAGGTATGTTAATTATTATCACAGGGTGGAAAATAAACCTACAGTCACTAGTCACCAGAGATCACTGCTACACCCACATGATCCAGTCACTAGTGGTCATTGCTATACAATTAAAGTCTGTTCACATTCACAACAGTGTTTTTGATAAGCTCATATGGCGCAGTTATTTATGATTATATTGTCACTAACAGCATTAACTCTTAGTTAATTGGCTCAAGATGTATTCTAAATGGCGCACACACTAACCATTTTTGAGCCAATTTGGCCCAAGCTTCAAAACTTATCAAAAACTCTGATTCACAATGACCTCAAAATTATGACTTTATAGTATAGTGTATAGTTTAATGTCATAAGATTAATACATGATTATACTGTAACTCAATAATGAAGCGATGGATTGAAATTTGACATACACAAAAAGAACTACAAAGATAATTGTATGAAAATCGTGCAGGTAAAAAGATTGTTGGTCATTCCAAACTAAAGTTATTAACATTTTCTGAGGTCAAAGTGAACATGAATGACATTTTAGTTTTACTTTAACTATAACTATATATATATATATATATATATATATATATATATATATATATATACCTTCAGCACATTATTATAGTAAAAATATACCTTCTAATATTTGAACTAGTATCTATACTTGCTCTTCTGCCCATGCTCCAGTGACCTAGCACCTGATCAAGAATCAAGGAATCCTAGGTTCAAATACCACATTTTCGCAAACACAGTCATACGATGTACAATGTATGACTAGACTCAGGCAATATGTTGATAATAGAATACCAATCTTCTCTCTGTCTCTCTCTCTCTGTCTCTCTCTCTCTCTGTATCTCTCTCTCAATGTCTCTCTCTCTGTCTGTCTCCTTCTAGTATCCATGGCCAATTATTAAACAAGCATGGGAACTTGGATTGATAAACACACTCATCCCAACTGAATACGGTAACCTTAGTATTCAATTGATGATTATAAATGATTGTGTAATTTTTCAGGTGGTCTTGGTTTAAAGTTGATAGATGATTGTATTATTGGTATTGAGATAGCTTATGGTTGTACTGGTATTGGTACAGCTATTGCTGCCAATGGTTTAGCTGTAAGTTCTTTATTATACAGATTTCAATGATCATGAATATGGTATATACTTGTACATTACATTACATTACATTACATCACATCACAGTACAGTACAGTACAGTACAGTACAGTTACAGACTTACATTACAGTTGCAGACTTACAGTACAGTGCAGTATGGTATGGTATAGTATGGTATGTATAACTTTGTACATGCAAATTCATGTTTATGTACATGTAGTAAGTACTGCATTGTATTATATTGTACTGTACTATTCTGTATTGTTTAAATACAGTACTAGTACCGAGTAGGTACTGTACTATATTTTGTCTATCCTGGTTTCTAATAATAACTTGAAGAACTTGACTATATCTCGATAAAAATTGTGTCCCCAGTTGTGGCTTAACTAAAGCTCCTTGTTAGTTTACTTCAACTCTTCAAGAACTATAGCCTAGAGTTAGAGGGGAATCTTTGATCTTTCCAGTCTACCCTGAAAAGGGTTCTGACGGCACTAGAGTCTCTACAATTCTGTGTATTCTGAATACTCAGTTCAGTAGAAGAGTAATTCCGGTCTTAGTACACAGATTGTTGGACTCAGACTGAAGTACTCCTTCAAGGTTATAATTATATAGAAGATATCGTTCATCAATATAAAACTTGTTTATTATTAACATTAATGTTACCAGTTCTATTAGTACTTAAGTTCTCTTATACTTGTATTTGAGTAGTTTCAATACTGGTATTGTACTGTATAGTACTATACTATACTGTACTAATAGTCTAATACAGTACTCCTATAGTAGTACTAATCAGGTACTGTACTGTACTATACTATACTGTACTAATAGTCTAATACAGTACTCCTATAGTAGTACTGATCAGGTACTGTACTGTACTGTACTATACTGTACTAATAGTCTAATACAGTACTCCTATAGTAGTACTGATCAGGTACTGTACTGTACAGTACTGTACTATACTGTACTATACTGTACTAATATGTACTTGTATAGTAGTATATACTGATCTGGTACTGTACTGTACAGTACTATACTATACTGTACTAATAATCTATTACAGTACTCCTATAGTAGTACTGATCAGGTACTGAACTGTACTGTACTATACTATACTGTACTAATAGTCTAATACAGTACTCCTATAGTAGTACTGATCAGGTACTGAACTGTACTATACTATACTGTACTAATAGTCTGAATACAGTATTCGTATAGTAGTACTGATCAGGTACTGTACTGTACTATACTATACTGTACTAATAGTCTATTACAGTACTCCAATAGTAGTACTAATCAGGTACTGTACTGTACTATACTATACTGTACTAATAGTGTAATACAGTACTCCTATAGTAGTACTGATCAGGTACTGTACTGTACTATACTATACTGTACTAATAGTCTATTACAGTACTCCAATAGTAGTACTAATCAGGTACTGTACTGTACTCGTATAGTATTACTGATCTGGTACTGTACTGTACTGATAGTCTATTACAGTACTCCTATAGTAGTACTGATCAGGTACTGTACTGTACTATACTATACTGTACTAATAGTCTATTACAGTACTCGTATAGTATTACTGATCTGGTACTGTACTGTACAGTACTATACTGTACTAATAGTCTACTGATAAGGGCTGTGAAGAATGAAGCTAAGGGCTGTGAAGAATGAAGCTAAGAGTTAGTCAGTTTTAGACAGTGTTAGTTTCCTGGTTCTACAAAATGCCTACATGCTGCAAGTGTAATTCAAAGGGGCTTTGTAAGAACTGTTCATGTTCTAAGTCTAACAATCTCTGTATTAACCGTCTTCCTCTTCGTGTTGGCCATTGCTATAACCAAAGCCATTCTGGTTCACTTATCTGCCCCCCTTCTCTTTCTACCACCTCTGATCCAGATGATGTGGCTAATGATGTTGCCTCATCTACACACAAGTCTCATTCTGAGTCCCTTGTTACCGGGGTTTTCTCCAGTCCAATTCCAGTTTCTGATGGTTTTTCCTTAGGTAGTGACCACTCTGATCCAAGTAGTGATCCAGTTACTAGGATTAATATTTCCTCCGATCATGTTTCCTCTCAGCTGTCATCTGTACCTAATCTGCCTTTACAGTTCACGGTTTTGGAAGCTCCATCATTTCTTTGGGGTAACCATACAGGTAGAGAATGCTGCCTTGCCCTCAGTGAGTGTTATGATGAAGCTATCCATTGGTGTCATAACCTTTTTAAAGTCCCTTCTGGAGGGGCGGGCAATTCGTTTGTGCGAGAGTTGACAAGATTATTTACAGCTTATGCTGAGGGCTCATCTCTTGAGTCTGCTGCTTTAACTGCAGCATTTTTGTTACCAATGTTGGTTCTACAAAAAATTCATGCACGGTCCAAGTCTAAAGAACATACAGTCCATCTGCAATGTCGAATGTCTTTATGGCTTGATGGATCCTTTTGTACTCTTATGGAGGAGGGCTGAACAACTCAACAACATTTTACACCTCTTCATCGTTCTTCTCGAAAAGATGATACACTTGCCCATTCATTCTCCAACCTCATGATGGAAGGAAAGGTCAAAGCTGCCATTCGTCTCTTATCAGAGGGCAACTCTAGTAAGCCTCTTTCTTTGGATGCCTATCCCTATCCTGACAATCGGTCTTCAGGCTCTGTATTAGATCACCTTTACAAAAAGCATCCAGACCCTTCTCCTATTGATCCAACAACGGTTCTTCTGACAGAAACTCCTCAACCCAACCACGACCCACACTTTATTTTGTTTGATAAAATCGATGGCTCGCTTATCTAGAAGGTTGACCTAAAGACATATGGTGCTGCTGGCCCTTCTGGTTTGGATTCTGCTGCCTGGAGGCGCCTTTGTATCTCTTTCAAGACCAGTTCTTCCGACCTCTGCAATTCACTTGCAGCACTCACAAGACGCATATGTTCCAGTTATGTGGACCCAATGGGTCTATCAGCCTTCGTTGTGTGTAGACTAATTGCCTTGGACAAATGTCCAGGTATTTGTCCAATTGGTATTGGTGAGACGTGTCGAAGAATCATTGGTAAAGCTCTCCTCTCTGTTGTTAGTCCTGATATCCTAGATGTTGCTGGCTCTTTACAACTGTGTGCAGGCCAAGAGGGAGGATGTGAAACTGCTGTCCATGCAATTCGCCAGATTTTTCATTCAGATGATTGTGAAGCAGTTCTTCTGGTTGATGCTACTAATGCTTTCAACTCTCTAAACCGACAGGTCGCTCTCCGTAATATTCTTCATTTATGTCCCTCTCTTGCAAGAATTTTGATTAATACATATAGGAATGATATCAATCTACATGTTAATGGGGAGTTCTTATTTTCCCAAGAAGGAACTACACAGGGAGATCCCCTCGCTATGGCTATGTACGCCATTGGCATTATTCCACTCATTGATAAGCTCTCTACTCCTACAACAAGACAGATTTGGTATGCAGATGATACATCAGCTGCGGGCAGTTTACATGATCTGCGTCTCTGGTGGGATAACTTAGTTGCCCTTGGTCCCTGTTATGGCTATTACCCCAATGCTATTAAAACATGGCTGTTAGTGAAGGAGACTCACCTTGAAGATGCAAAGTATCTTTTTAATGGGTCTAACATCTCAATCACAAGTGAGGGTCGCTATGTACTCGGGTGTCCCATTGGGTCAGATGCTTTTGTTAAGGAATCTGTGTCTACTATGGTTTCTCGATGGTTGGCTGAGATCGACATACTCTCAGAAATTTCTAAAACTCTGCTTACTCTGCTTTTGTTCACGGCTTTAAAAATAAATGGACTTATCCTCTTGTACCTGTCCAAATATTGACCACCTTTTTCAACCATTGGAAGATGTTATTCATCTTAAATTTATCCCCTCATTAACTGGCAGAGTTGCTCTGAGTAAACTTGAGAGGCATCTGTTTTCTTTGCCTATTCGTCTTGGTGGTATGGGCATTGTGAACCCATGTTTCTCATGCCTCAATCCTCTGTTGCTATTTCTGCTCCTCTGGTTCATTTGATTATCAATCAAAGTGTCTGTATACCACCTGAGGTCCTATGTGAGCAGGCGCAACTTAAGTCTAAGGTTTCTAGTGAAAATAGACTGGATATCAATAAAGATGCAACACAACTTCGTGAACAATTACCAGCTGTACTCCAGCAACAGATGGATTTGGCAAGTGATAAAGGGGCATCTAGTTGGTTGTCTGTCCTTCCTCTTCGTGACCATGGCTTTGATTTACATAAGAGGTCTTTTAGAGATGCTCTTTGTCTATGCTATGGTTGGCATCCACCGCTTCTTCCTACAATTTGTGTCTGCAATAAGTCGTTTACAGTGGAGCATGCATTGAGCTGCCCTCACGGTGGTTATTCTATTCTGAGACATAACAAACTCAGAGATATAACTGCACAATTTTTAGATAAAATTTGCCCAAATGTTATAGTTGAACCAACCCTCCAACCTCTGTCTGGTGAGTCTCTATCATATAGGACTTCCAACACCGAAGATGGTGCTCGTCTTGATGTGGCGGCAACCAGCTTTTGGGACTGTCATGGTCAAAGTGCATTTTTCGATGTTAGAGTGTTTAACCCTCTTGCACAAACCCACGTCAGTCAACCTCTAGCTACTTGCTACCGAAAGCATGAACGTGAGAAAAGAAGAATTTATGCACAAAGAGTCAGAGATGTTGAGCATGGTTGTTTTTCCCCACTAGTTTTTAATACCTCAGGTGGAATGGGGCCTATTGCAACTACTGTATACAAGAGAATAGCTTCAATGATATCTGAAAAATATGATCGCCCATACAGTAACACAATAAGATGGATCAGATGTAAATTAAATTTCTCTTTGCTAAGATCAACTATTATGTGTTTACGAGGGTCGCGGTCCCTCTTCCGTAACTGTTTTATTTCTCCTGACTCAGACATTGACCTTGCCCTTCATGAGGGCAGGGTCACTATTTAAATAATCATATACGTTTACTCGTCCTCTTATGTTAACTTATTATTTTCATTATTATAAAACTAATAGTCTATTACAGTACTCCTATAGTAGTACTGTACTATACTATACTGTACTAATAGTCTATTACAGTACTCCAATAGTAGTACTAATCAGGTACTGTACTGTACTCGTATAGTATTACTGATCTGGTACTGTACTGTACAGTACTATACTGTACTAATAGTCTATTACAGTACTCATATAGTAGTACTGATCAGGTACTGTACTGTACTATACTATACTGTACTATACTGTACTATACTGTACTGTACTAATACGTTACTAGTATAGTAGTATATACTGATCTGGTACTGTACTGTACAGTACTGTACTATACTGTACTAATAGTCTATTACAGTACTCCTATAGTAGTACTGATCAGGTACTGTACTGTACTATACTATACTGTACTAATACGTTACTTGTATAGTAGTATATACTGATCTGGTACTGTACTGTACAGTACTGTACTATACTGTACTAATAGTCTATTACAGTACTCCTATAGTAGTACTGATCAGGTACTGTACTGTACTGTACTATACTGTACTAATAGTCTAATACAGTACTCCTATAGTAGTACTGATCAGGTACTGTACTGTACTATACTATACTGTACTAATAGTCTAATACAGTACTCCTATAGTAGTACTGATCAGGTACTGTACTGTACTATACTATACTGTACTAATAGTCTAATACAGTACTCCTATAGTAGTACTGATCAGGTACTGTACTGTACTGTACTATACTGTACTAATAATCTATTACAGTACTCCTATAGTAGTACTGATCAGGTACTGTACTGTACTATACTATACTGTACTAATAGTCTAATACAGTACTCCTATAGTAGTACTGATCAGGTACTGTACTGTACTATACTATACTGTACTAATAGTCTAATACAGTACTCCTATAGTAGTACTGATCAGGTACTGTACTGTACTATACTATACTGTACTAATAGTCTAATACAGTACTCCTATAGTAGTACTGATCAGGTACTGTACTGTACTATACTGTACTGTACTAATACGTTACTTGTATAGTAGTATATACTGATCTGGTATTGTACTGTACAGTACTATACTATACTGTACTAATAGTCTAATACAGTACTCCTATAGTAGTACTGATCAGGTACTGTACTGTACTATACTATACTGTACTAATAGTCTATTACAGTACTCCTATAGTAGTACTGATCAGGTACTGTACTGTACTATACTATACTGTACTAATAGTCTAATACAGTACTCCTATAGTAGTACTGATCAGGTACTGTACTGTACTATACTATACTGTACTAATAGTCTAATACAGTACTCCTATAGTAGTACTGATCAGGTACTGTACTGTACTGTACTATACTGTACTAATAATCTATTACAGTACTCCTATAGTAGTACTGATCAGGTACTGTACTGTACTATACTATACTGTACTAATAGTCTAATACAGTACTCCTATAGTAGTACTGATCAGGTACTGTACTGTACTATACTATACTGTACTAATAGTCTAATACAGTACTCCTATAGTAGTACTGATCAGGTACTGTACTGTACTATACTATACTGTACTAATAGTCTAATACAGTACTCCTATAGTAGTACTGATCAGGTACTGTACTGTACTATACTATACTGTACTAATAGTCTAATACAGTACTCCTATAGTAGTACTGATCAGGTACTGTACTGTACTGTACTATACTATACTGTACTAATACCTTACTTGTATAGATGTACTGATTTGATACTGTACTGTACTGTACAATATTATACTATACTGTGCTAATACGTTACTTGTATAGTATTACTGATCAGGTACTGTATGGTAGTATATCCAGATATAGTACATTAGTTGTATAATTAAAAATTAAATTTTATACTTATTATAATTATACTTACTTATAGGAGGCTCCTGTTATTCTAGGTGGATCTCATGAAACAAAGAAGAAATATCTTGGTAGAATGACAGAGGAACCTCTTGTAGCTGTAAGTGATATATTTATAAGACTACATACGTCTTGATGTTGTCTAATATAGTTATATAAGCAAGCACATATATGCTACTACAGTCAATTTGGCCCATGCTTCAAAACATGTCAAAACCTCATCATCAAAATAATAGAGAAAATGTTGTGTAGAGAAAAGTATGCTTTGTGGTGACCGTTCAGTATTGAGTTCTCGTGTCTGAAACCCAATGCCCTATTATTTATTATACACTAAAGTAGAATCACATTAAGATAAAACTATAAATTTATGGAAAATCTCAATGGAAAAGCAAATAAGATTATTTGCTAGAACTACTGATCATAATGATTTAATCCCTGTCACCTGCAACACTTTCTGCATTCTGGAAGAGACAGGTTAGAGTTGATGAACTTGGAGGAGTATGTTTCATTGAGCACATTTCCTTCCCTTTGAGAGTGAAATGTGTTTATGTACTCAAAGTATTATGGCTGTGTTCATATAGGATTTTAAATAGTGGGAGGAAAAAATGAAAAGTGATCATCTATTATCATTGTGTTATCATGTATTATCATCTATTATCATTGTGTTATCATCTATTATCATTGTATTATCATCTATTATCATTGTGTTATCATCTATTATCATCTATTATCATTGTATTATCATCTATTATCATCTATTATCATTGTGTTATCATCTATTATCATTGTGTTATCATCTATTATCATTGTATTATCATCTATTATTGTATTATCATCTATTATCATTGTGTTATCATCTATTATCATTGTATTATCATCTATTATTGTATTATCATCTATTATTGTGTTATCATCTATTATCATTGTGTTATCATTGTGTTATCATCTATTATCATTTATTATCTTGCAGCTGACCTCTTTCTTTGGTACTATGCCAGAATGAGATATGTTTTGTTTTAATTAATATTTAAAATTTTGGGGGTAGGGTAAATGGGTCCCCAACCTCTCCATATGTAATCCATGATATTATACTGATAAGACAATGAACACTTCAAATGACTGATACTAAACACTTCGATTTATTCCTTCAATGAAAGTGTAGTTCTCACATTCTTATATTAACTATAGGCTTACTGTGTTACCGAACCAAATTGTGGATCTGATGTTGCTGGAATTAAAACCTCTGCTGTTAAGAAAGGCAATGAGGTAATCTGGATTCCATTAATACATTTTGTCCATTGTCCATTATCCATTATACCATTCTTCTACCGTATAATCCAGAATGATTGGGTGTAATAACTGTAGACATAATTTCATTCAATTCTCCAATCAATTTAATTTGAAATAAACCAGACATTTCAACAGCTATTCAGCTATCTTCATCAGTGGTATAATAATAAAACAAATGTAACTCAACTACTTATATAGTAAAAAAATGTCAAACACTATATATAATGGTAGTAGTTGGTAATAACTACTATCACAGGAAATAATAATAAACATTGTATATAATAATTCATTATATATACAATAATAAGTGATTGCACCACAGGTATTAATAATAAACAACTTCATAATCTATTGTACACAAAAACAACCTTTACAATATACAATAATTACCATTCTTCTGTATACTATTGTTCTATATTTATCGTTGTTACATCCCATAGTGGATAATTAATGGATCTAAAATGTGGATCACAAATGGAAGTCATGCAAACTGGTATCTTTCACACACACACACATTTCGAACTCATTCTAAAATCTTTTGATAGGTATTTCCTATTAGCGAGATCAGATCCTAATGCTGATACTAATAATGCATTCACTGCTTTTGTTATAGACAGAGACACTCCTGGTATTACTCCTGGAAGGAAGGTACTTAATTATACTATCTCACCTTCTCTTTTAATGTATTCCTCTGTCTGTGTCTCTCTTAGGAATGGAATATGGGTCAAAGGGCATCCAACACAGCTGGAGTTACATTTGAAGATGTTGTTATTCCTAATGAGGTTTATATACTATTAATGGTTTCAGTGTTACAAATGTATTCTATATATTATAGAATGTTATTGGAGTGCCAGGAAAAGGATTCAAAATTGGTATGGGAGCTTTTGATATGACTAGACCACTTGTGAGTGTGTGGGTCTGTGTCTTTGTCTGTGTGTGTCTGTCTGTGTATCTGTGTGTGTACCACCTTTTTTTACTAAACAGGTAGCTGCAGGAGCCGTTGGATTAGCTCAAAGAGCTCTTGAAGAAGCTACTAAATATTCTTTGACTAGGAAAGCATTTGGAAAATATCTTATTGAAGTAAGTTCTAGTAGACTGGTTTCAAAGAGGTTGTAATCTTTCATTTTCCCAAGCAACAAGCTGTAGCTTTCATGCTTGCTGATATGGCTATTGGTATTGAATCATCCAGACTGTGTACATATCGTGGAGCTTGGGAGGCAGATCAAGGAAGAAGAAACACTTATTATGCCTCCATTGCTAAGGCTCTTGCATCTGATGTAGCTATGAAGTGTACTACTGATGCTGTTCAGGTATACATAGTGAATGTGTTATAATATATGAAGTGTACTACTGATGCTGTTCAGGTGTATATAGTGAATGTGTTATAATGTATAAAGTGTACTACTGATGTTGTTCAGGTGTATATAGTGAATGTGTTATAATGTATAAAGTGTACTACTGATGCTGTTCAGGTATATATAGTGAATGTGTTATAATGAAGGCTGAACTCTTCCAAGGTCATAGTTAAGCCAGTAGTTAACAAACAGTTATTAGATACATGTATGTCTCATACAACATGAGTCTAAATTCATGCCCTACCTTTAATGTATTATTCTACTCTTCTTATATATAGATATTTGGTGGTGCTGGTTATAACAGTGAATATCCTGTAGAGAAACTAATGAGAGATGCTAAAATCTTTCAGGTCAGTTATACTCTTCTTCTCCAATTTTGATCTTGTTACAAACTTCCTTCTCCCTTTCTCAGATTTATGAAGGTACCTCACAAATCCAACGAGTTATAATCTCACGTATCATTGAACAAATGGCTAAATCTATGATGTAACATTTCCTGTGATTTTTATTGAAACCTTTTATTGATTATAGTCGTATAACTATTACTTGTGCAAGGTTGACAAGTAGTTAATTACATTTTTCCTGTAGCAGTACTAGTCACTACCATAAATAGTAACAATCACAGACCATAGTAACTAAACAGTATATATATACAACCCTTATAATGATACTACCCTAAAATGTATGATATAACGGAATGGCTACAACATGAAGCAGAAACCTAATTTTGACGGGATGACATAATCCTCTGCCGATGCATAATCTTTCACTAGTCTCACATAGCCAACCCCTGCAGACCCACCTTGTTAGAGCGGGATAGTAATTATATTATGTGTAATTCATCCTTGCTACGATTTCGTGATAATTTCAAATCCAAAAACAGCTGGGCAAACACAAAACAGACTAGAAATTGTTGTATAATTTTTTTGCACAAAAATTTACCATTAGTTTAGTACTACTGCATTTAGTTATAGACAAGGTATATACACTTTGCTTCTCAATTTTATTTCTAGTTGATTAAATTAGGCTTACCTAAGTGTCATTATTCATTTAGTAATGTAGTTAACAATGCCTTAAATAAAGTTAGTTAACTAAAACAGCACTAATTAACCACTATTACAGTCAATAGACTGCAGTAGTAGTTGATTAGTGTTGTTTTAATTAACCGCTACTACAGTCTATTGAGTGTAATAGTGGTTAATTAGTGTTGTTTTAACTTAATTTGTATTGTTAACTAAATTACTGTAATAACAAGGGTAACTAGTTCAGGAGTGCATCCAAGAATTTGTGAAATGAGTAATCACATCTCATTACACAATGTTTTTAATTAGGGCTGGGGTGATTAATTGATGAATTGACCTATGTTGATAATATTCTTCTGATTATAAGTCCGTGATATTGATTATGCTAATTATTCCAAAAGACATACGCAAATAATGTACAATATGGAAGTGCATGAAGCCTTTCTGATCATGAAATGAGGAATTTTGTGCATTAATTGTTCTAATTACTTCCATTGATTTTAATCGATCATCAACCAATTTGAAGATAGTGATAATTGATCTCAGCCAATTTCCAGCCTTAATTTTTAATGATATAGTACGTTACCTACTCCAGACATTGTCTCAAGACATGTATCTATTATGTATTAACAAAATAACGTTATTTTGAAATTTTTGAATAGAAAAACCCAACAATAAGTATTGTCAAAAAAAGTTATGGATAGGTGGTGATTAAATCAAATAGCAAATTTAGAAGAAAATGGTGGTTAATGTTATGATACAGAAAAATTTGGGGAAAAAAAGAGAGTTGTATGGTGGTAACGAATAATTTAATTATGATTGAAGGATATAAAGAGCCTTCAAAATGTGAAATGTGAAATTTGTAGTCATGAACTAAATTAAGGTGGTCATTGTGAAAATGAAAAAAAAAAATCATGAATTCACAGAAATTTAACTCAATAATAATGATGTTGTTATGCAGATTAAATTCCTAGAGGTTATTTTTTTTAAATTTGTTTTCTATGAACCCATTTTAAAAATTGTCTCCTAAATATTAAATATTTTTACCTAATTTATTAAAACTTTTTCCTCATTGAGGAAGATAGCAAAAAAAGAAGAAAGAGAATTTATCAGGTACTGGTGGTTGTTTGGGCAACAGATATAGAAGGAGCTTGCTCTGGAAAACAATTTGGATCAGAAGACATGGTCGAATCTGAGAGAGAGAGAGAGAGAGAGAGAGAGAGAGAGAGAGAGAGAGAGAGAGTAAGCGAGTGAGTAAAACTATATACTTATACAATAATATTTAACAATATAAAAAAACATTTTCAATAAAAATGATAGAATATTTAGGGATGTCAAAACCTCAAAGTATGCTAACAAGGCTGGGATGGATAACACAGGAAATATAATCACAAGGTTGCACTTCTACATAACCCTACATAAGTACATACATCACAAAAGAGCAAAATACAAAGTATGTATGGTTAAATGGAAATGGTTTGTTTAATTGTTCTGACACTTGACCTTCATTATGATTCAAAGTTGTCATAAATTAGATTATTAGAACAAACAATTCAGTTTTAATGAATAAACTGAACTAATACTTGCCAATTATTTAATCATATTGCCATATTGCATATCCTAGGTCCTCGCCTGGGTTTCTTAAGGCTTCTATCCAAGTTCATGATATGCAATTGTCAGTGTTGTGTGAAGTTGTTATATTGACGATCTTCAAACGTGTTTTTCTCAAGTATCCTTTATGAACAAACTCAGTGAAATAAACCAGTATGTAGCTATTAGTCCTGAATTTATTTTTGGAGTTCGTATATGTTTGTATTATTATTTTCTATCACAAAAAATATTGGTTTGCCTACCCTTTTTGGATACCTTGGTAAAGAGAAAGGCAGATGGCTCATTGGACACCAGCGTCTACTGTAAGGATACACACAGAGACAGGTACCTCGATTTCTACTCCTACCATCCTAATCATGTTAGGAATGGCTTAGTGAAGAGCTTATTCAAAAGGGCTACTCCATTGTTACAAGCGATTCTGATATATTGTCTGAAGTTGAACATCTAAAAGACACTCTAAGGCATAATGGCTGTCCCAATAAGGTTCTACTATCCACTGCAAATTCCGCCAAAAATGCCTATCATTAGGGAAGAAGACAATGAGAAACCAGATGCTACCATTGTCATTCCTTATGTGGTGGGGTTGGGAGAAGCCATTGAAGGACTTGTAACAAGTTCAACATCATAATGGCTTTCAGATCAAATACCTTAAAATTGACTCTTATGAAAGTGAAAGACCTGCTACCCACAAAACAACAACCAAGTGGTATATCAAGTTCCCAAGAACACAAAGACACAACCCGTTTAGGCTATATTAAGAAGTCCCGAATTTTGTGGGTTCCTTTCTGAACTGAGTTTGCATCATTTGTTGTAACTAATTTTGATCAAACAATTGTGTTTGGCTATAGAACCTTTGAAATTTGGTATCAAAGAATACCAATCTTCTTAGATAGTGAATACCATTGGCTTCTCAATAAAACAGCTGAGTAGGGAGGGGGCATTTTAAACATACGTGTTTGATCGAAATTATGTTTGGATTCAGAAACTGAGCTCTCATCTGTTTTGAAACCATTAAAAAACACATAATGATAACAAAAACAGACTCATTTTTAAAAGATTACACTTCTGACTCTTATTTTGAAAGTATACAGCTCAAGATTAGGTGTTATAGTATTTATCAACTACATATGTGAAACTATGATTTAGTTGCCATTGTGATAACATTGGCAGACCGAAATGTGTTTTTATAAAGCGTGTGTTTGAAGGTGAATGGTTGTTCAAAATTATTATGAGTCGCAAGTGTGGTTTTCCCAAAATGGGTCACATATAGTGTCTGGGTCTGGGAAAATTGGTGCTTTATTAATTGTACATGTATTTCTTATAATCAACTTGATCATCTGACTAAGAAAAAGTGATTAGTAAGAAATACATGTATTATATATTTTTTGGGCTTCTCAATTACTATTGTTAGACTGATGTGGTAGATTTGGATAACCTACAATTTCTTGTGGGTTTAAAAAATTTCTTTATGAGTAATCAAACCAAATTTAATTTGAGTGTTTATTTATCCTCTGAGGTTAGCCAAGTCAGCTTTGATATGATATCTATTGTATAACATTACATGACTTGTTTATGCTATGATAAGATAAGATTAAGAGAGATGGTTTATAACTGTAACATCTTTTTCTATCACTCATTGTAGGTACATGTACAATGTACATGTATTTCTTACTAATCACTTTTTCTTAGTCAGATGATCAAGTTGATTATAAGAAATACATGTACAATTAATAAAGCACCAATTTTCCCAGACCCAGACACTATATGTGACCCATTTTGGGAAAACCACACTTGCGACTCATAATAATTTTGAACAACCATTCACCTTCAAACACACGCTTTATAAAAACACATTTCGGTCTGCCAATGTTATCACAATGGCAACTAAATCATAGTTTCACATATGTAGTTGATAAATACTATAACACCTAATCTTGAGCTGTATACTTTCAAAATAAGAGTCAGAAGTGTAATCTTTTAAAAATGAGTCTATTTTTGTTATCATAGACAATATCAATGAGTAGTTGCAATGTTGCAATAATCAAGTCACTCTTAGGCAATAATCTCAAAACTTAATTTTCAATGCCGCTCAACCTTGATATGGAGAACTGGAGATCACACAGTACATTGTAATGATTGTATATAGTATGATAATTTCCTCTTGTTAATGAATGTTTTTGATCTTCATTCTAAGATATCACTATACCATAATAGCAATATAATATTCCATTTGGTGGGACTCAATACGCTTGTTATAATGTATTGGAAATTCATACAAACGGTACATGTGGTCACTTTATATGTAATATAGTGTATAGTTTAATGTCATAATGACAATTATACAGTAACTCAATTATGAAAAATGGTTAAAATTTGATATACATAAAAGAACAGGAAGGATAATTATATGAAAATGGTACAGGAAAAAAAGATGTTTGATCATTCTATACTAAAGTTTTCTGAGGCCACAGTGAACATGAATGACCTTTAGCAGAAAATTCATTGTTACAATAAAATGAAGAAGTAATGATAATGACGCATTTCATTTTATTGTTTACATGAAATTTGTATATCATCATGTATCAAGTCTCACCAAATGAAATATCACAATACAATACAATATAATCATATCTTTTAATGAAGATCAAAGCAGTGATTAGCCTTTTATGACCCATTGATGTTCACAGACATCAAAATGATCTAACATGTAATTCCCATTGACATCAAATGTATCATTGGTTGCATTGTTTACGTCTTTTGATATTTTTCAACTAAATGTGACCACGAAACAGTCTACTAAATGTTTTTTAAGGTAGTGCAAAACACGACTACCCAATCCAAAATTGCAAATTAACAAAAATACTAAGTGTTGGCATTCCCACTGACCGACCACTGCACTTTTCCTGCAACTAACGAAGCATGATTTTCGTCTCTATGGCTTTCTTAGAAGGTCTGCTGTCTAACTAAGTAAATTAAAATTCTTAAAAGCTATGCTTCTCTGCCCACACATTTACCTTGAAAATGAATAAACAAAAACACCTACCCTTCGCATGAATTTCACAAATAAAATCATATTGTCTATTTATTTGATAAAAACATCTTTTAAAATGTTATTTAACAGTGTTTCCCCCAAGATAAATATTAAGGGCGGAGGAGTGCATCAGCTGTACATGATGTTTGGTCAATGGTGTTTTTCAACATAAATAAAGGGCGGGCATCACCTTTAGTGGGAAACACTGTTTAATGTTCAAAATATGCTGAAACAATAGGTTGTCATATCATTTTATAAAATTACAATTCCTAACGAATATAATGATATAAATAATTATTGGTGTTGGAAATCTAATGTAATATCACACAGCTCTATTTTACAGCATCTTTTTGCAATAGCTCTTTGTACTGGTTTGTATAAACTTTGTACCTTGAAACCCAAACACGCAAGCTTGCTTTGAAATTAGCATAAGGACCGGTGGTGACTACATGTATGTAGACAACTCCACAAGTAGAGTATTACAAATGTGAAGCTTCAGTTTTCTTAATACATGAAAGTCATTTTTTTCCGTTACAAAAACGGAAATTTAACATTCCGTATACCGTTTAAACTGAGTTTTAACGAAGATTTAGTATACTACAAAGTGTACAACATGTGTAGTACAAAAATGAAACGTAACTTTTTGTTGACTCCTACTGTATGGAATAGTACATGTATAGTATTTTCAAGTACATGTCAATGTACATGTACACATGTACATATATCAGTTATATATAATCACAGGTACATGTTTTTGAGTAGATGTCAATCAGGGATGATCCTGCATGTCAAAATAAATCTAATGTATAATTGTATATCCATGGATCTATGTTGAAGGAGCAAGGGAAGACATACATGTAACTACATTCTGTGCTATACATAAAATAGGTCAATAGCGAACACGACGTGTCAAAGGGCAATATGTAGTAGAGGTGGGGGATATTGGTAACTTGATATCGTTACAATATTTTAAAAAATTATCGTGATAATAACTAAAGATCGACTAACCACGTGTTCCACAATTGGTCACATCCACACAAATTTTAAAGGCATCAAATAGTGCCTGAAACACCATCAAAAACACCTACAATACTAGATCTATATTTAAAATTTGCTTTTTTCGGTGTGCAGTATTAGGTAAAAAAATAGCTGTTCATATCAAGTGACTCATGCAACAACTAAAATAGTAACGTCATTATGTCAGAATATAGCACCTTTTATTGAAGTAATAGATGACTAACAGTCTTTTTTAATTCCATCGCTACCTAAAAAAATGTAACAAAACACTTCTAAAGCACTATTTCAGCGTGCCAAAGTATGGGCAGGGCACATAAATTATTTAGTCAAGCGTGTGTTTCGATATTTGGTACACACACACACACAAACAGAACGATTTATTGTATTGTTGCAAGTACAAGTAACTACAGCATCAACAACTAAATACTGAAATATCAACAGCCTTAATGTAGTACAGTGTTTGAAGTAGGGCTGCCTGTCTTACTATCCGGATATCCATTCACATAAATGGATAATTGCTCTAAAAACTTCATGACTTGTTTGGACTAAAATAGAAACTATTACCTCACCCTTTTATTATAATGAACTGCAATAGATGTTTATACAAGCAGCATTGGTGTTTCTACAAATTGTTCTGCACTATACAAGCCAAAAAAGCTGGTAACACAGAGCAAGATACTTATTTCAAAGAAACAGATCCAGATCTTCAGTTCACAAATAATTAATCGGTTATCCGTTCCAGCCCTATTTCGAAGTACATGTCAATGTACATGTACCTGTTATATGTATTATGTAATGACATGTACAGTGTTTTCAAGTACATGTGTACCTGTTATATGTATTATATATGTAATGACATGTACAGTGTTTTCAAGTACATGTACATGTCAATGTACATGGACTGACACGTACAATGTTGATCATCAACATCATTTACAGTAACTTGCAGAACAGGAAGTACAAGTACATAAAGACAAGCAAAACTATTTCACAAGCATGGCTTTCACAATCATGTCTCACACATGTTGACAATGACTTGACACACACAGAAACACTAAGTTACCTTGGCCAACACCAAACTGTCCTGACATCGAATCATCATGTCCGGGAGAAGTTGTTTCAGCAAACACAGATATATCAGAAAAATCTCCTCCCCCTTCACCCGGTGTTTCAGCTCCACTGTCATCTTTCTTGATTCTTTTATCTTTCGCTCTTTTGTTTTGAAACCATACCTGTACAACCCTCATGTCTAATCCTGTCTCCTGTGATAGTTGCTCTCGTACATGTCTTGATGGCTTTGGACTGGCATTGTAGGCGGCTTTAAGAATTTCAAGTTGTTTTTGAGTGATTGTTGTCCTAGGGCGCTTTTGGCTTCCATCTGCTAAAAATAGAAAAAAAAAAGAAACAAAATGAAAACAATAGTACATAAAATGTGTGACTTAATTTTCAAAAAAAAACCTTGTCCCAATTTTGATCAAAAGCTTACCTTCAATTGCTCACCATTCCACCATTTGCATAGGAAGTCAATGGAATTTAATATCCAGGAAGAGTGCTTCTTAGATATCAAATTGCATTTACTGCCTGTACAAAATGGTAGAACGACGAGCGATTGAAGGTAAGCGTTTTATCAAAATTATTTGTGGAACTGAGTCAATTTTTGAATATTAGGTCACATATGGTAAATCATGTGAAGTAGAATCAAATTGAGTTAAAATTGATCTCATTAATAAATTCACTAAAATGATAGGGAGATAAAGATTCGTGTACACATGTGTAATGTAATTACTGATAATGTCAAACTGACTTTTTCAGATACAGTTCACATATAGTGTGGTTACCATGGTGACTGAACACACAATAGCACATGTACATGCATTTAAAACTATGAATTTATAAAAGCTGAGTTTCAGCTAAACATGATTCTACTTTAGTCATAGATACATGTATAATATTCATGGTTCTATTTATGTCGTAAAGGAGTGAGGGTGCCATATTAGATTAAATGTCTGTTCAATCATCTAATTAAATTTAAAAGGAAAGTCTTAAGTAACACGGCTCCTTAACTGTACTTAATAATTATTAATTCAATATTGGGTTTACTCTTGTGTTTATTTATACTCAGAATGAAAACAAGTGTGTGTGTGTGTAAATGTGTGAGTGCACAAGGTACATGTAGTACTCAAGCTTGAATTATATTAGTGCCTCCAACAAAACATTACGTATTTTTAAGAATTTTTCCGTATTTTCAAAGATAAACTGATAACATATGCATTCAGTACAGCTGGTCCTGTTCGATTTAGTCGAAAGTTTAGTCTTCCTTCTGGCAGGTACACTGACATCAGTGTCACTAACTGTAACACAGTTTATACTACTAGCTGTAGACTCACTACTAGAGGCTTTACTAGATGCTGAGTTACTACTGAAAGACATTTCCATGTTTTTGTTAGAGCACATGCAGTTTCGTGTAATTTTTCGTAATCTGTATTATTATTCGTATAATTTCATATAAATATGGAAAAATCTGTGCAGTTGGAGGAACTGTTATATGTAACAGTAGAATGACAAGGAAAATACTAGGAAAATACTAGGAAAATACTAAGAAAACACAAGGAAACACATGTACATGTACTTGGGTAATTAGGTTAACACAGCTCCTCAATGGTAATTAATAATTATTAATTCAATATTGAATTTACTCTTGTGGTTGTTTATACATGTTCAGAATCAACAAGTGTGTGTGTGTGTGTGTGTGTGTGTGTGTGTGTGCACAAGGTAGTACTCAAGTCCCATACTTGAATTAGTAGAACCATGAGGAAAACACGAGGTAAATAGAACTATTTAGTACTCAAGCCCCATACTTCAATTATGTGTATATAGGCATGACACTGGAAGTGACAGGTGGTATATGTACTTGGAAATATAAGGTAATTAGATATGATTATGAAAACTTGTTTTTATATCCAGTAAAACTGGTTTTGTCCATATCAATCACCTCCTAATCACTTTACCAAATCAAAGAGAATGGCTGGGAAAGTGGGTGTATGGATATGAACTATATGAATTCCGTTCATAGTGTGTTAATCAAACACCTTACTAAATTACACATGCAAAAATGTTTTCTCGGAATTTTAAATATTTTGTACAATATAAATACATATTATTTTATAAACTTCAAAGTGGTAACTTCATTAAAATCCTCAGTGTTACTAAGGAAAAAGAAGGTTTCCTAATGTCTTTAAGGTCTTTTAGACCACAAGACGGTCCCCCCAAGACATTTATGATAACTAAGGATAAGACACAATGTACACTTCATACCAAGGGGAGGTACTGTCCATAAGAAAACCCTAAGTAAGTATCAAGAAGACCTCCAAATTAGAATGTGATGAATGTATAGTGTATAGTGTATAGTGTATAGTTTAATATCATAAGGCTAATACTGTAATTAAATAAGGAAACAACAGATTGATATAAAAAAGAACAGAAAGAATAATAAAATGAAATGGTGATGGTTAAAACATTGTTGATCAAAACTAGTTATGAACATTTTCCTGAGGTTCATGGTGAATGTGAATGTGAATGATCTTTATATCATGTAGTACATTTATCATTATCTCTAAGGAAGTATATACATTTGCAAAAACTGGTTGATAACACAATCCAATTTCTGGTGTAAACACTCAATACTCACATGTAATTGGTGTTGTATAATTACAATGAAGTTAAGGCAAGGCCTTTAAATTACATTATAGTTAAAAATCAATAATCAATAATCTAGTTTAGACTGGCCCTTTGGGGAGAGATCACAGGATGAGAGTAATTAGGTCATATCACTACTCCATTTTTATGTGTGATATAACTAGAGGGGAATTTGTTTAGAGGAACCTTGGGTCTGGGTTGCCAGTGCTGAAGATTGAAGTACCAGCTTAATGCAAATTAAATACAGTAATACACACTACATGTACATAGAGTGGAACCTCTTTATAAAGAACACCTAGGTACTAGTGGAAGTGTCTTTTAAATGGATGTGTCCTTTTATTCAGAGGTTAAATTAATGGACAAATGCAGTGCATTGGAACTGATAAATGTCTTTCCGAGCGTCCTTTATGATGGCAGTCATGTTGTAATCAAAGTTTTTCAGCCTACAGAATAGTAACAGCTGTTACAAATGCAAGAAACCTTATCAAGTGTCAAAAACTCCCATTTGTAATATAATCATGTTATGTATATTAGAAATTTGATGCACTGGGATGTATCCATGGTTACTGTAGGTATAATTCAGACATGGGGCAGCAAGCACAAATGTGCTTACACTTAAAAGTGTTTTAAGCATATTTTAACAGTAGTTGAGAAGGTACACTTAAGCATTTTCCGGGTAAAGTGTTTATGAATGCAACAATTATATCATTCACTAAAAATTATTTTTTTTTTGTGTAACTTAATTAGAAATTTGCTTAAAATCATGTTTGAAACACATTCAAGCTGCTTGAGCTTGTGCTCAAAGCACTTCCACCTGTTTAACTACATGAACAGTTTATAGCCTCAAGCACTTCACTGTATACTTGAGATTATGCTCAAGTACTTTCTATAGTGCTTCACCACATGTCTGATACAACTTCCATTCCAGTACAATTTAAGTACCCAAAAGGTCATATTACTATTAACATATTAAAACCTACATTAGACATGTACATACATGTACATAATGCTATAATAAAAAGGAATTCTCCCTCTTAGAGATTCTTACAACTTTTGCAGTCACTTTCAGTTCAAAGAACTGTTCTAAGTATTACATTATTTGATATGCTAATAGGTCCTATATAGGGCCCTCATTTTGTGTCCTTGGATGTGATTAAGCCCTCGCAGGCTCAGGCTATATCACATCTTCGAACACAAACTCAGATCCTATATTTTGTATATAGGACCTATTAG
The DNA here is from genome assembly GCA_947044365.1 of Petrosia ficiformis. Taxonomy (NCBI): domain Eukaryota; kingdom Metazoa; phylum Porifera; class Demospongiae; order Haplosclerida; family Petrosiidae; genus Petrosia; species Petrosia ficiformis. The sequence continues at coordinate 2,853,920 of OX345639.1, forward strand.
CATACTATATATATTACATATATACATACATATGTGTGTGTGTGTGTGTGTGTGTGTGTTAGGTATTGCAGTTTACAAAATGATATTACAATGTATTGTTTTTTTTTTTACTCAGTAGCATCTGCACTTCATTCTGTTTTGCATTTGAAAAGTGCTAAATTAACATAGTTATTATAGATACAAATATCAATTCCTAATTATACATTCCTTGATATCAACATCATACCATTATTAACTTTACTAGCCTCAGGAAAGCTGTAAATTCAGGCCATAGGTTCACACATGAAGGCCACATGTAAACACCTGTTCAATTAAGTTGTCAGCCATTTTTGTACAACCTACCTATTACAATACTAATGTATTGTTACCTTAATAATTTACCTGCTAACTTACTAATTAATGTACCTGTTACCTACTAATGTACCTGTTACACTACTGATGTACCTGTTACCTACTAATGTACCTGTTACCTACTAATGTACCTGTTACACTACTGATGTACCTGTTACCTACTAATGTACCTGTTACCTACTGATGTACCTGTTACACTACTAATGTACCTGTTACCTACTAATGTACCTGTTACCTACTAATGTACCTGTTACACTACTGATGTACCTGTTACCTACTAATGTACCTGTTACCTACTAATGTACCTGTTACCTACTAATGTACCTGTTACACTACTGATGTACCTGTTACCTACTAATGTACCTGTTACCTACTAATGTACCTGTTACACTACTAATGTACTGTTACACTACTAATGTATCTGTTACCCTAATGTTACGCTACCAAGGTACCTGTTAAAATACTAATGTACCTGAGAAGCCCACCCATGCAACAAAAATCTAATTAAAACTCTTTAATGAAAATAATTTGCATAGGTGTATAATCATGACAATATTTTTTTGGAAATTTAAACATAAATACACAATTCTAATTATACATTATTAATTTGCTTTATATATTGAAAATGGGAAAACCATAAATTGAGGTCACACACACATGTACTAGGTTTTCAATCATTATCTAATGATATCTCCTTGACATAGGCTACTTATATAAAATGGCAGAATGGAATGCAGTACATGTAATTATTAATGTTTGATAAAATACAATGGGAGTACTATATGTATATGTAACAGAAGGGTTCAGAATAAAAAGCGAAGTGTAAATATCAAAAGAAGTGTAAATATCAAAAAAAGCGGCCCACTGCCCACATGCACCTGTGCAATTAGGTTTTCACAAGTTGATATCTGCACTGCTATATCACTAGTGGTCTTCGTGTTCAAACATCACCTCTATATTATCAGGAGCCAGGAAGTGATGAGGTTCCAATGAGTACACTAAAGCATTAATCAAGTATCTCTCTGACTGGATTTATAATACATGCTTATGACTGGATCTATAATACAAGCTTATGACTGGATCTATAATACAAGCTTATGACTGTATCTATAATACAAGCTTATGACTGTATCTATAATACACGCTTATGACTGTATCTATAATACCCCACGCTTATGACTGTATCTATAATACAAGCTTATGACTGGATCTATAATACAAGCTTATGACTGGATCTATAATACACGCTTATGACTGTATCTATAATACAAGCTTATGACTGTATCTATAATACAAGCTTATGACTGTATCTATAATACACGCTTATGACTGGATCTATAATACAAGCTTATGACTGGATCTATAATACAAGCTTATATTATAACAAAACAAGGTAACTCTGTTGGTATTACAGTCCTACATGGGTTTTCCCACTCATAAGATCCTCGGGATATTATATTACTACAACAAAGAATATCTATTACTTGTGAATTGCTCCTGTCAGGATCTTCTCTCACTCACTGAGTTCACTAAACTTGTCAAATGCATTAGAGATTACACACACATATACATGTAAAATCAAACAACATAAGGTCATAGTCATTTATTATTCATTACTATTACTACTATTTACCTTATAGTAATCAATTAATTAATTAGTTTCTAGTAACATCTGGTCAGTGCTATTAATATTAGCTATTACCACCAGTAAGTCTGGGAATGAAATCAATGTCATAAATTGATAATATCATTGCTTTGAAGTTTATAAAGCTTTTTTAAAAAGTGGCTGTCTGCTTTTAGCCTGTAGGCAGAGCAGAAAGTTACTATAACAATTTTGATTGTCTATGTGTGGAGGTTCCTGAATATTAGTACTTCAAAAGATCTACTTCAAATCCTACAAGGATCAACAAAAATTATAAAACCTTTTTATGGCCCGCAGGGCCATCCCTATGATTGCTTTCCCACGGGTTCGATGTATGTTTATATATATATATATATATATTTTTTCTTGTGTCCACTTACGTGAGTATGCGTTGTATACGTAGTTAAGGAAGTTACATCATTCCCGGGGGCTCGGTCAATTAATGGGCGTGGCGCGTAAAAGAACGCGCGATCATTGATCAAGCTCTACACAGCAGCAGAAAGAAATCTGTGTAGCTTACGTAGAAACTGGAACTAATAGCTAGCTATTCTGCCTGAAATATATTCCTAAAGTTCTACAAGGTCCTTTGAAAGGTCAGGAGAGTAGATAATCAAAATAATAAGCTGTTGTCTTTCATGCTTGATAAAGTCAGCCATGATTACCGAATGCTGGACACCACAAAGCAGTCATAGAGATACGTTTATCTTTACTTAAATTTGTAAAGCAATCATAGGGATGTTTTTTTTCTCTATATACACTTGTTGATTTTAAAGTTATGACAATTTTTATAACCCATGGTTACTATTTCCCAACTTTTAGGAGATGTCTGCATGATAAGTATATGGAAACCCAAGTTACCTTGTTTGAAGGCTATCAGTATCAAAGCACTGTTTAAAATCAAGTACAATTGAGGTTGTGACTGCTACAACATCAAGCACTGTCTCTAAGCTTTCTTCCATGATGCTCACTTTCTAGCTCCACCTATTTCATTTTACGGACAAAAAATCTGTTATAGTTTCTACTTCTCTCCTAAGCTTACACAGAACTGGAAGGTATTAAGGGTAAGTTGTAGGACTCACACACACACACACACACACACACACACACACACACACACACACACACACACACACACACACACACACACACACACACACACACACCAGAGGTGGAAATAAAACTATAAATTTGCAGGGACACAGCTGTACATGATAAAATCAACCAATCAGATTTTAAAATTGAATTCTGGGGCAAGAATATAAATACATGTATTTCCAAGTACAGATTGTTTACTATTCCTGTGAGAGCATTCCATTAAATTTCACTATTTTTATGGCCCATATGGCCATCCCTATAATTGCTTTCCATGGGGTTCAATGTATATATATATATATATATATACATGTATGTGTCACTTGTGCGACTATGCGTTGTATATGTAGTTAAGGAAGTTGCATCATTACCGAGGGCTCGGTCAATTAATGGGCGTGGCACGTGAAAGAACGCGCGTTAGAGCTACTAACCAGCCACGAAGATTCAGAAACTGCTAATAACTGTTGTATATAGCAGAGAAACAGTATAAATATTATGCAAGAATCTTTAACAAGTATAATAAGCCGTTAAGTTTCAGATATGAGGAAGTCATCATTTAGAACCTTGAAGGAGTACTTCAGTCAGTTCATCAAAGATCTGTGTACTTAGTACTGCAATCAGGCTTACGCTTACTTCTTCAGGCCCCAGCTTTCGAGTACACAGAAATGTCGAGACACTAGTGCCATCAGTAATGACTGATACATAGTCATGACAAAGCAATAATAGGGATACTTTTTTCTCAATATATCTTGTTTGTCATATTTATTTTTTTGCGAAGAACAAAACATCCGAGCAAAATGAGATTTGCTCAGGCTAAATGGTAATAAAATTGTCTGATGTCCTACTGTTATTTCGACATCTGCACAAACACACACACACACACACACACACACACACACACACACACACACACACACACACACACACACAATATTTGGTGGGTTGGAAAGTAGTAGATACTGTTGATGAATTGCTTTTATGTTAATGATAAATGATAAATGATAAATGATAAATGATAAATGATAAATGATAAACGATCAGGCGTGGAATGATTGTGTGTTGTTAAATAATAATAGTTGCTTTGTTATATAATAATAGATAATAATTGTCAGTGATGACCACAGACAATGATATAATGTGATAAAATTCAATAATGTAAGACCAATATTCAGTTTTACCCCAAGAATGCTATCAAATACAGATGAAAGGTATAGATAGAGCAACATACAAGAAAGAGTACAGCCCACAGTAAACCACAAGGCATATTTGCATACACAAACACACTTGAAAATGCATTTGACAGCCATCTGTGAAAATGTGATTAGAACCACAGGAAATGTTATCAGAAGGCACATTATACATTTTATTGAATCACAATGGTCATTCCCTCTTCAAAACTTGTTTTCCTCCAAACTACATATATCCTCTGCTTTCTGTCACTTATTGATCAGGAAATCTCACCTTAAGCTTAGGACACAATAACAGTGTCTAAAAGATACTTAGCAATCTTTCTAATCATGGCTTCATTTCATAAATAAAATAGAACATGATGACTTTGGGATTTATTGGATATCCACTTGAATTATATATGCCTTTGGGATTATGAATATTGTTTCCAAGGATACCTAAATTAATTGCTCCCTTCATCTAACTTTGAAATATTGTATGAAATTACAGATTGTTACATTTCAAATGGGAGTGGGGAAAATCCTACACACACTTCTAAATTTAGTCAACAGCTGGGATGAAGACTAAACAACAAGGCTTGAAATGGTTTTTTAAACAGTCCAGCAGAAAAATTTGAAAAGAAAAAAAATTTTATCAGCGAGTTGAGTTTTGTCCAGAAAAAAAAAAGCAAATCTTATGAACCAGCACTGTACCCATTTATGGCTTATGAGATATAGAAGTAAGTAACCCACTGCTCTTGAGAGGTAAGTGTACTTATTTTTAGTATTATTCCTGTAACTAATTAGACAATTTGTCTAGTCAAATGCAATCTTGTCTGGACAAAGAGGAGAAATGTCTGGAAAATAGCAACTGCTGGACATTATGACTGGAATGGACCCTGTCTTTTACTATTTGGATATCAGCTCACAATAACGATTGAGTACCAGGATAATTGCTTGCAGTATACTATATATATATAGTATTACCTCATCAATGGATGCTCATAAAAGCAGCATTAGTGTTTTTACAGATCATTCTGCACTCTACAACCCAAATACTAGTAACACAAAGCAAGACACTTATCAAACGCCATTTTATTGCAATTTCGATTTCACGTGTTTTTTTCGCATGTGCAAACATTAAATGAGTAACCAGATACAAAGAAACAGATCCAGATGTTCAGTTCACCGATATAACCTGGTATCAATTCCAGCCCTAATTCTAAGCACTGAAACAAACACTTTATGAACTCATTCAATGTCCCTACTATGAAGTGTAACATAATTTTAACATACATATACATGTACATTAATAAACAATACAATATAATATAATACAAATGTGAATATATTAAATTATTATAAATAGTAGTTGAGATGACATAATGACATGAGATTCATACAGGATTCTTGAACTGTCTCTTAGAACAAAATACACATATAAATTTTTAAGAGGCAATATAGGACTGGGTGGTATACCGGTGTTTATATTCTTTCCTATACCGTGGTACGTTTATCACAGACAGCATTTTGCATAACGAAATGTTGAAATAAACAGTTAATCACATGCCACGCCCTTACTTCTGAGCACATGGCCAGATGAAAAAGTGCTTTTGTTATGTAGCGATTGAGTTAGAAAAGAGTGGTAGACATCTATTTCTTCAACAGAAGATATGTAAGTTCACAGATAGATGTAGTATTGTAGTAGTGTGAATAAGTTGTTGTAGGTGGTGCTTCAGCCACTGTTTGATGCTGTTCGTGGGTGTGACCAATTGGGAAACACATGGTTTTTATATTATCAAAATTACCAATACCTCTACAATATAATAGTACAGGAACTGAGGAGGTCTGTAGACATGCTCTAAAAAATTTGCATAGTAAGTACTTATCTAATTATCAACTTTATCTTGGCTTCAAAAATTGAATTCAATTACACAGTACAGTACAGTAATGAACAGTAACAGTATTATATACATATCATTACACAGTACAGTACAGTAATGAACAGTAACAGTATTATATACATACCATTACACAGTACAGTACAGTAATGAACAGTAACAGTATTATAGTTATACACATCCATTACCACAGTACAGTAACAGTACTATATACATACCATTACACAGTACAGTAACAGTACTATATACACATCCATTACACAGTACAGTAACAGTACTATATACATATCATTACACAGTACAGTAACAGTACTATATACATATCATTACACAGTACAGTAACAGTACTATATACATATCATTACACAGTACAGTAACAGTACTATACACATCCATTACACAGTACAGTAACAGTACTATATACATATCATTACACAGTACAGTAACAGTACTATATACATATCATTACACAGTACAGTAACAGTACTATATACATATTATTACACAGTACAGTAACAGTACTATATACATATCATTACACAGTACAGTAACAGTACTATATACATATTATTACACAGTACAGTAACAGTACTATATATACATCCATTACACAGTACAGTAACAGTACTATATACACATCCATTACACAGTACAGTAACAGTACTATATACACATCCATTACACAGTACAGTAACAGTACTATATACATATTATTACACAGTACAATAACAGTACTATATAATACACTTCAGACTTTTTGATAAGAACGCCATTGAGAATACATCTTGAGCCAATTAACTAAGAATTAATGCTGTTAGTGACAATATAATCATAATTAACTGCACTACTGGCCCAAAGAGAGAACTGCGCAGTGCCAAATAAGAAGCTCTTTGGGCCAATGTTGCGCCATATGAGCTTATCAAAAACACTGATACACATCCATTACACAGTACAGTAACAGTACTATATACATATCATTACACAGTACAGTAACAGTACTATATACACATCCATTACACAGTACAGTAATAGTACTATATACATATCATTACACAGTACAGTAACAGTACTATATACATATCATTACACAGTACAGTAACAGTACTATATACATATCATTACACAGTACAGTAACAGTACTATATACATATTATTACACAGTACAGTAACAGTACTATATACATATCATTACACAGTACAGTAACAGTACTATATACATATCATTACACAGTACAGTAACAGTACTATATACATACCATTACACAGTACAGTAACAGAGCTATATACACATCCATTACACAGTACAGTAACAGTACTATATACATACCATTACACAGTACAGTAACAGAGCTATATACACATCCATTACATACAGTAACAGTATCAGACATATACATATCTACTGTAGTGATTCAAATACTACATGATGTTACTATGACTATTGATGACACTAATTCCAAAATAATTATGATTTAAAATATATAATAATCATTATATACTATAATTTGGTCTAAACAGAATCACAAGATTGATAAGAATGTCACTACATTGTACACACAAACAACATTCTTACGATAATCCAATCAGAATTACAATTATAACATCCCGCCTTTTTTTGTGCAGATGCCTATCCAATCAAATTCTAACAGCTTACATTACAGATTACTACCAACATATTTATGGAAGCTAAACAAATACAAAGTAAATTACTCACAGAGTCTCCTCCTTACACACACATAACACTATATCTTCAAAGCAAACACATTTCAATTAGAGTAAAGTGTTACTATATCTATAGATATAAAATATAAATAATACAAGCTGGCATACTCTCAAATGTACCTATATAGTCATTATCCCAGCGTGTACATGTACCTACCTGTACATATACATGGTTATTACCCGTGTGCGCGCACACACACACACACACATGAATCTATCTACATGTAAATTCTACAAGTACATGTACTTAGTCTCTATCTACATGTACATATACCTAGTCACTACACATGAATATATCTACATTCTACAAGTACATGTACTTAGTCTGTATCTGCAAGTACATGTACTTATAGTCACTAACTCACAAACACACATGAATCCATCGACATTCCACAAATACATGTACTTAGTTACTAACTCACATATACATGTATCTATCTACATGTACCTACATGTATCTACATGTACCTACATGTACCTAGACACTACCTCACATATGTAGTCACTATACATATACACATCTATCTACTAACTAATGAAGGCAGTAAAGTCATTGTATATATCAAGACAGAAAATGACTGCTTATAAAGAATTCGTTCACATATACAGGGTTTAATCTAGACATATGTCCTTGAGGGGGCAAAATTAATAATTGTAGAAACTTGGGTGGGGCACGTTTGGCATGGGCAGGAGAGGCAACCCTATTACGTGGTACTGTATGATATAATAGAATTTAATGAGAGTTTAATGATATGTTTGGTAATGGTGTGACTAAAATCCTTGGGGGGCATTTGCCCCCCTCGCCTACATATATGTTCACATTAATAATCAGAAATAGTTTATTCATACTTACACTGTTAAAATATCTTGTATATATTGTAACACATGGTTCAACCTGGTTCTTATCTTTCATGGGTGGATAGTATATACAAGGATATCAATACACTAGGCTGAACAAACCATAGAAACATGGGAAATTGCTTCACAGATCAGACAACAAGAGTCGTTTGTATAGTTTCTTATTCTAGAAGTCCTATTGGCAAGCCTAATAAATTGATCACTTTTCAGGTTGTACTAATTTTAGCGATTATTAAGTTAGTCTCTAAAATCGCTATAATAGCTAAAATCGCTAAAATCGCTAAAATCGCTATGATTTAATACACACAATTAAAAGTAGACTTGAGTTTCCTGTATGTATAGAATTGTTATGGGACACGTTCTAAAGTGAAAAATTGTATTATCATTGAGGTTCTACTACTGTTTTAAATGCACAGTGTACTAGTAATTAATAGTTTACAAAATATTACAAAAATTTCATTTAAATGGAATTATATATAATATATAATAATATAAATATAATACATGTAATTAGCTACAATAGCTGAATCTTTCCCATTGAATAGATCAAAATGAAGGTCATTCATGTTCCCTGTGACCTCAGAAAAATGTTCATAACTTTAATTTGGAGTGCCAAACAATCTCTTTACCTGCACCATTATTATGAATTCAGACAATGGCGTCAATTACAATGTAATATAATATATTACTATTACTTATACCTTGAAACATGTAATCTTTACTATTAATATTATGTATTACTACTACCCAGTGTTAGCTTATGATTACAGTTCATCAAAATTTGAGATTGTGAATGTGAACAGACAACTTTACATGCTTGTGTTCAAGTGTCTTCTCAATTCATATACTTCATTTAATCATATTGATACCTTCATTTTGTATGTATATGTAACTACATGTTTCCTCCCCAGCTGTAACTGTGACTTAACAAAATTACAAAGATAACCACCATTTCCAGATTTTAATACTGAACAAGTACACATAATGCATAATACTATTTATCATTAGTTAAAGCAATATACAGTAATTTTTATCAATAAAAAATTCAAGTAGTTGGTGAAAGCAAGTATAGGACCCTTAATTGTAATATAGTAAATATACATCAATCATGTCCCCGCCCCCTCTCCAAATCAACACAAATCATGTATGAAACCCCACCCACTATATACACTTTACAGTATTTATACACAGTGTCATGTCAACACTATAGAATATAAACTCATCAGGCTGACTAACCTTTTATTCTAGCTGCTTCATAATCAGCTTTGCACACCAACTTCCTATCATCCATTAGGTAAAATTCATCTCCTGTTGAGAGCTGTCGTTGACAGATGAAACAAGCAAAGCATTGAAGATGATATACGTTTTCTTGTGCTCTTCTTACAACTTGTGTTGGAGGAATTGGTTGATTACATCCAGCACATCTTGTACCGAATCGCCTAAGAGCACAACAAGAAATAGATATGAAATAATTGATGGTTTAATATTTTGAATTAAACTATATCAATTAAAGTCATCAAGATTTATGTTAATGACGTTCAAGATCTACTTAATTGAAAACATGATTTACAAGTGTATCTATTCACTCGTGGCATATGATTCAATATAAACTATGTTACCGTTGACCAAACATTTTCCACCAATATTGACTGTTACCATAGCAACTAAACTATATATATATATATATATATATATATATATATATAGTACACAACCATACTACACATGTATGACTTCCTTCAATACAATTACCCATTGCAAACATGAAAATATGATGCCTAATGAATTGTGGTACATGATTCAATATCGATTATGTTGCCATAGTAACTAAACAAATTTTGACCATTATGATTCAATATTGACTATGTTACCATAGCAACTAAAGTATATGTAGTACACAACCATATTACACATGTATAGACTTCCTTCAATACAAATACCCATTGCAAACACGAAAATATGATGTCTACTGACTTGTGGCACATGATTCAATATCAACTATATTACCATAGTAACTAAAGTACGTTCACGTTGAGTTGGCACCAAACTAAATGATAACGTTGAGTTGGCACCAAACTAAATGATAATATCATTTAGTTTGGTGCCAACTCAACGTGAACGTACTTTAAACATTTTTGACCATTATGATTCAATAGTGACTATGTTCCCATAGAAACCAAACTTTTTTGTCCATTATAACTGGAGTGTTCAACTGTCTGACTGTTTAAATAGACATGTACAGTAGCACACACAAAACTTTCAGGTAGAATCTAAAAGTGAATATATGGAATTCCTCCACTCCCAATGAGCTCACCAGTACATGCAACTTCTCCACTTCCCCTGACCTCACCAACATGCAATCATCAAGTTCTAAAGGTCAACAATAGTAACAAATAACATTCACTCACCTTACCACCACATTGAATGCCATATACATAAGTACATATGTCTATGGCTTCAGCTTATCAGACCTTTTAACACAATAATCATGGGAGAGGGAGACAGTAAATTATAACTAAAATGAAACATTAGATTTATAGTGCGGTATATATACAGTAGGTTACCCCAAATGACCTTACGACCTTTTATACTATATATGACCTGTGCTAACACAATTATAATACCTTGATAGACACTATCTATCACCTTATACTAACACAATTGCAATGTATTCAAGTATGACCTCATTATTAAAAATGTATTGCTTTGACCTATGACCCTATGAGGAATACACTATAAATATAATTATGTAAATATAATTATGTACGTAAAGAATTTTATTATTATTATAACAAGTGTATATAGAGAAAAAAAACATCCCTATGATTGCTTTACAAATTTAAGTAAAGATAAACGTATCTCTATGACTGCTTTGTGGTGTCCAGCATTTGGTAATCATGGCTGACTTTATCAAGCATGAAAGACAACAGCTTATTATTTTGATTATCTACTCTCCTGACCTTTCAAAGGACCTTGTAGAACTTTAGGAATATATTTCAGGCAGAATAGTTAGCTATTAGTTCCAGTTTCTACGTAAGCTACACAGATTTCTTTCTGCTGCTGTGTAGAGCTTGATCAATGATCGCACGTTCTTTTACGTGCCACACCCATTAATTGACCGAGCCCCCGGGAATGATGTAACTTCCTTAACTACGTATACAACGCATACTCGCGTAAGTGGACACAAGAAAAAAAATATATATATATATAAACATACATCGAACCCGTGGGAAAGCAATCATAGGGATGGCCCTGCGGGCCATAAAAATGGCAAGTAGAACAAGTGTATATAGAGAAAAAAAACATCCCTATGATTGCTTTACAAATTTAAGTAAAGATAAACGTATCTCTATGACTGCTTTGTGGTGTCCAGCATTCGGTAATCATGGCTGACTTTATCAAGCATGAAAGACAACAGCTTATTATTTTGATTATCTACTCTCCTGACCTTTCAAAGGACCTTGTAGAACTTTAGGAATATATTTCAGGCAGAATAGCTAGCTATTAGTTCCAGTTTCTACGTAAGCTACACAGATTTCTTTCTGCTGCTGTGTACAGCTTGATCAATGATCGCGCGTTCTTTTACGCGCCACGCCCATTAATTGACCGAGCCCCCGGGAATGATGTAACTTCCTTAACTACGTATACAACTCATACTCGCGTAAGTGGACACAAGAAAAAAATATATATATATATAAACATACATCGAACCCGTGGGAAAGCAATCATAGGGATGGCCCTGCGGGCCATAAAAAGTGCAGAATGTCAAAGGGGAATTCCCATATCACTATAATTATTATATAAATAATAATAAATTGATAGAATATATGTACAGATATCAAAACCCAAAAGGTGACTTTGCTTGCTTGCATACTTTTTTGGGTTTTGACATCCCTAAATATTCCATCATTTTTATTGAAAACGTATTCTTGTTTCCAATCTTTTGTTTGGATTCTTGGTTTATCAATTTTTATCGTACTCTCTGATTATATGAGAGAATCAGTCAATTGAATTTTGATCAAATGCTCACTATTTCAACTGTTTCAACCATTTTGCACTGAAAGCAACCAAATTAGGTATCCATGATGAGCTACTGTTACTCACACTGTGATATCCAATAAATAATTATTATTGTAATGATACACTGTAAAAAGTGTGATTTTCAAGTGACTCATCCAGTCACAATAAGTGCTAACTCAGTCACTACAGAAGTTATTTAAAAAAGGATAAACAATTAGTATATAGGATTATAATTATACATTATCAACATGTATGTGTAGTGTGAACATGTGTTACAAATATTATGAAGGAGGTGACAGACCGAAAAATGGTGGACTACAGAATAGTCTCTATAAGGTATATATTATTATGTACATGTGTACATGTACATGTATAATATGTTCTTATACAACTAATCCTGAGTGTGTCATTGTTGTTTTGTTTACTCAATTAGTTATCAATAAAGATCAGAGAGCTAGCTGATCAGTATAATACATATTTTAAAGTCTTTTCATATTCATGATTACAAAATTAGAAGTGATGACATACATGTAATATAGTGTGTATATAGTTTAATGTCATAAGGTTAATACATGAATATACTGTAACACAATTATACTGAAAGTTGACGTACAGAAAGGATAATTATATGAAAATGGTGTAGGTAAAAAAAGATAGCTGGTCATTCCAAACTAAATTTATGAACATTTTTCTGAGGTCATGATAAATGTGAATGATCTTTAATTTTTGATAGCTAAATCACATTGTGACATTTATTCACTTTAGTTACAATCAACTAAAATTTTGTGTATACAAAAGATATAAAATGCATTGGGTCACTAAAAGTGATGAGGAGTTAGGTATAGTATATGTCAATAAAATGTCCCATACAGTAACAGCAATTACCTTAGTTCTACTGTCAGTATACAATGGTATTTATTGTCTCACTATTGTGGTAAATTACTGTCAAAACTACTGTTGAAGTACTGTAGTGTGAAATGAAACTACTGAGTAACTACTGTAACATTTTATTGACATATACTTTTATTCAGTTCATGCTTTGTAAGCCTTCACGAAATAATTCGAGTATATATGGTACTACATTTAGCTAATACAATTCTACCCTAAGGCATAGGGTATATTATTGTAGTGTAGTACCATATATGTTCTAATTATTTCACGTGCTTACATGAAGCACTAGTGGGTACTACACTATTAATATTCAAACATAATTCCATTAAAATAATTATTTATCTACACGCCCCTCTTACCATCAGTTGCAGGTGTCTGTAAATAATAAAACACTTAGTAATTCGTGGAAGACTTTTTGAGGTAGTACATGTATTTCCAAAACAGCGAATAATCTTAAAATACTTTATGCTTTAGCCAAACAATGTAGAACACAGTGACTACTTCAGTTCTTTTTTTGAACTACATGTAGTAAACAATAGCTTAGTTCTTGGATGAAAACCCTAAAAATAACCTTTGGTTACTACAAAACAGATAACGTTAAATATAATGATCCTTTTATAACCAATGTATAACTATTAACATCAAAACTTGAGTCATCAATTTTTGCAACAAAATCGAAAAGTATTTAAAGAAGAATTTTAGAAGTAGTTGTATCCAATACAGTATTACTACAAGTATTTTACATTAGCCAAGTATTTGTATTTCAAATACGTTTTGAGCATGTCTGGACCTAACCACATCAAAGGTTGTCATGGTCTATAATATATACATATATATAATTAATTTTAGGAAATATAAACACTGAAAAGACATATAATTGAGAAATGTCTGCACTTTTAAGAATTTCTACATAATTGGTACACACATTTCATTAAATTTACAACCCCAATGTGTTAAAAAAAGCATTTATTACTAAACTCCTTCAGGAACTTACAATCATTCATTACAAGAGGCTCAGTCCAGCTTTTAACATTTTTTTGTTACAAAATTATTTTTTTTCAAAAGAAGTTGGATTAGTAAAAACAATACTATTAACATACAACAATACAATTCTAATCGAAACAGAGAATGTGTACAATATAATGATACTGTTAACTAATGACCATTGTTCTCAATGAACAGTGAATAAGTAACATCGTATCCGAAGTACATTCATGTTTAGTTAAATATAACTAAACCACTTTTAGTTAACTAAACTATAACTAAATTACAAGTCTTATTGTAATAACTATAACTAAAATTGTGACTATAACTAAAAGTGGTTATATTAGCAAATAATCACTGTTTATGATGCAGTATAACATCCTATCAACACTATAATATATAATTATTCATAAATATCAAACTTGTGCTATGGGACAACTGCTGTTTCGTTGTCGAAAGCTATAGCTGAGCTATGAGGTGTGATATGACAAAATGGTTGCTTGTGTAGTGTGAGGTAAGTGGAGGATGTGCTGATTGTTGAAAATACTGTTGCTTTATAAGTGCAGTAATATGTTCATGACCCAATAGCACATTCTCATAACCAAAACCATACTCCATACAAGTTGGTCAACCTTCTGGCATGTTGTAAACAACTATTCTATAACATTAAGTTTTCACTCGATATTTGCTTTATAGGAATATACCACAAGTGATACGGCATAATATTACATCATAATGGAACAAGAATGTACTCAGGAATGTACTCCAGCTTTATATATATTAGTGTAAAGGTCTATTAGAATACACACAAGAACGACAAAGAAAACAAATTAACAGGTGTGATTTATTAATTGCAAAACGAAGCATTGCCATACCAATCAACACTAATAAAGTATACATATATAGATATATACAATATAAATGAGATGACTGTTTTCCAAACTGTACAGTGATAGTTAGAAACACCACATAAAGACAATGGCGCTGTATATAATAACAGGCGCCAGTATTTAATTGGGGCTACCAAGTACATGCTTGATGCATGCTGCAGGTAATAGTGATTGACAGGTGCATGTTTACCAAGAGTGCCAATTGTTGGGAGAGCAGTGCATGGCTGCACAATAACCATGTCTTTGTGGACTATGAAAAACTAGAGGTCATTCATATTCACTTTGTCCTCAGAAAAATGTTCATAACTTTATAGTTTGGATTTTTTTACCTGTACCATTTTCATATAATTATCTTTCCTGTTCTTTTTGTGTATGTCAAATACAATCCATTGCTTCATTATTGAGTTACTGTATAATCATATATTAACCTTATGACATTAATACTATATTACATATAAAGTCATCACACCCTAATTTTGAGGACATTATGAATATGAACAGGCTTTACATATTAGCTGTTACACATAGTTTAGCTGTGTTTCCTGTAATAGACTAGAAAAAACAATTTATCTAATAAGATCACATATTTCCAAAGCTAATAGTAATGTGGTCTGTTCAGGTTTTGACAAATTGCATTCTGTCACATTTCAGTTTTATAATACATAAAATTGTGACTAAAGTATAACTAAATTATCGGCTACTGCAATAATAATAACTAACAAAAATGAAATTCCAAACAATGAATAGTAAAATCCTTTTAAATTTGAAAACCAACAACAAATTTTTTAAGTAACTACCAATGTGGATTTATACACAAAACATATTTATATAGAGAGAGAGATACAGAGATGACTGAATTAATAATAATTATAATAATATATATTATATATATATATATTAGTGTTGTTTTAGTTAACTATAACTATAACTAAAACCCCTTTTAGTAAGGAATTTTGACTTTTAGTTAACTAAACTATAACTAAATTACAGGTCTACTGTAATAACTATAACGAACTAAAATGAAAATTGGCCTATAATGGGCACTTTTAGTTAGTTAACTACAACTAAAACCCTTTTAGTAAGCCCAATATTATTTTAGTTAATTAAACTAAAAGTTTTAAAACCCAGGAATACTATAACTTTTGTTGAACTAAAACAACATTAATATATATTATATATATATATATATAAAGTACAACCAAAGCTTAAATGGTGGTTTCTTCATGTAATCATTTGCATGAGCAGCTTACATAAGAGTTTCAAGCATTGTGAAACTCAATGAAATATACTGAAAAATACTGAAATGCACAGCAGACTGCCTAGATTGTATGATATAAAGTACGAGGTAATATGTAATATTTAATATATAATATATGTAATATTACATATATAGAAAGAGAGGAACAGTGAATAAGCCAAGTTTTGATATTAATTTTAGGAAGCCAACTAATCTTTGCAAAAAGGAAGGACTTTGCCCTCAGTATTTTATGCAAACATGGCAGATCACTGGCTGACACTTAGAATACAACTGTAAACATTGAGATCAATAAATGGTTCAGGGATTTTGTAATTGTTAGCCTCAATAATAAAAATTACTAGTAATTTTGGAACTCATTTTGAAACATAAAAAATTTTTTTTTAATGGTCCATAGGGCCATCCCTATGATCGCTTTCGACAGGGCTCCACTTATATGGTTGTATCAATTTGTATATGTAGAGAAGAAAGTTGGGTGAACAGTCAATTAATGTGTGTGGCACTTAAATAATAACACTTGAGCAACAGACCAAAACAGCCTGTAGAAACTTTGCAACTAACAGCTAAGAGAGTGCATAATGTATATAAAGACCTTTAAGTAAAAATAGTAGAAAAACATGTAATTATAATAGGTTATTGAGTTTCAAAGACATCATGGTTCACATAATGATATAAAGCCCTGCGTTTCTTTGTGTCAATGAGTTGTATTGTAAACACTATATACTTCCTTTCCTTCAACTTCATCAGACACACCGTAACATGAAGATAGGATCTGATTCTATCTTTGCGTCAGCTGCGTTGTATCTGACCAATCAGTTTTCAAAATTTGATAACAACACAATGGACACAATGCAAGGCTTTGCGTCATTATGTGCACCCGCCTTAATGATCAATACAAATCAACACAGGAATACATTTCACCATATGTCTTGCTATCATTTAAGAGTGCATAGAAACTGCCCATTACACTACTGCCTTTTAAAAAAAATAATAATAATAATATCGCTCAATATACTTTGTAAAGTATACTCCAGTGTAATAAGAATACTATTATCTATAAACAAAACTATAGTGAAGATGTAACAGTACTAATAGACATATTTGGAGCTGATGCAAAGGCAGAATCAGATCCTATCCTCGCATTACATTGCACCTGACAATGTTGAAGGAAGCAAATTGTGTTTATAATTCTGCATCATTATGTGAACAAGACTTAAGGTAGCACTTGAGCAGCCAGAAAAGTCACCATTAAACATATTCACATTTTCATAATTTAGTTTTTCATTCATATTTGTGGCTAAGTATCCGGAAATGCCTGCACACACACTATGATAATAATGACATTCCATAAATGGTTTCTGGTATAATTACATGTAACACATGCTTTTAAGGTACTCTTTTCTTATTCAACGTATAGCTATGATATTTCATACAGCACTTCAGGAGGTGTGATTCTAAAGCAGTTTTCCTCTCTAATCTATCTGTAATTATTTATAGCAATGAGATACACAATATGGTAGAGGCTCTGCTGATCTAGAGATTGTATTAAAAATCTGTTCCGTACCTTTTCAGATCTTAGTGAGTTAAGATACTGAGAGCGTGTTTTGTTTTATTATCTACTATATACACAGATGGAGAAAAATGTACCTAACACTTCATCTACATTTAAAATTTCCTCTGGAGTTAGTTGTACAAAAATTCATTGAAAAAGTGAAATAGTTTTTGAGATGTAATAAGTAGTAACTAATGAATATTCATGTATTTTGCCCGAGTGCTACCTTTTGACATGAGTATCAAAAATTGAATCCACTGTGATTAGTATAAGTATAGAAGAAATGAAGATTGCAATGGTTATAAACATGTGCATAACATGTACATAATAGAACAATACATGGTACTTATATTATATAAGTACCATGTATTGTTCTATATTGTACATGTAACATATTGTACTACATACATTGTGTGCACAGAACATAATATCATACATTTTGTGTAAATTATATACAGTATATGAACAATAGAAGAAGCTTCATTACTGTATTATGAATCCATTGATCAATTTTATTTTTTCCAGACAAGGGTGGTAACTACTTCACTTGAACAAATAAACCTCATCATATAAATCATGACACAGTGATATCCCATAATAGCAACAATTGTGCACTGCATTGTGCAGAACCCTTGGCACAAGTGTGATTGTAAAACAAAAATTATTATTGATAGAAAATAATTGCAGACAATACTAATAATAATAATGAATATATGTTACACCAGTCCTAGCAAGAGTACACACTCCTAGTATTAGAGGATAAGTAAAGTAAGATGTTGTTTTGTCTCTGCATGCATGGCATGAAATAAAATGGTGGAGCTAGAAAGCGACCATCATGGCAGAAAGCTAGACTCATGCAGTGTTTGCAGTCACTACCTCAACTGTACAGGATTTCAAGCAGTGCTTCAACAGTGACAGCCTTCAAAACAAGATGAATTGCGTGTCCATATGCATTTTTTTTGTTACCAGAAGTCTATGGAAAGTGGCAAAGTGGTATAAAAATTGTCATAATTTTAAAACTAAAAGATTTTAGTAAAAGTATTTTATTTTCTTTAACCCTTGTGCAATTCAAAGTCTGCCTGTAGCTCTTTCAAAATGCCAAGTTTTGCAGGAAATTTGGTAACAAATAGACATATACAACATTAATACAATAACCATCCACTCCATCTATGTAGCTGAGTTAATAATGAACCTTAATTGACCACAGGGGTTGAAATTACATTTAGCTTCTAACCTTGAAAAATCATCTTTACAGAAGACTTGACCTTGCTTGGAGTAGCACTTATCTGTCAATTGTATCTGACAATCGGAACATCTTAAGCATTTCGCATGCCAAGGTTTGTCTAATACTTTGAGAATATATCGATCTACTATTGAAGTTTGACATCCAGCACATACTGGAATGTTACCTGCAAATATATATATATATATATATATATATATAATATATATATAATTATACTACACTGAATTTGTCTCCAACAACCCATGATTACGTGTATTAATTATTAATAATTATTACAAAAGATGTTAGGCTTGTAAATTAGATACAATGTCCATTACAATGCAAATAATAGTGTCATAAATTAGAAATGTTTGCTCCAAGAAGCCCTTACAGTAAGTGTAAATAGCATACAAGAGACTCTTAGCAGCTGTAATCATTGTCCAAGATAAACGTAAAATGAATAATGAACAAATTGTAGTTTAAAGAAAAAGGTTGCGTCACTATAGTACAACATTTTAAAAGGAATGTAAGAAGTTATAGTAATGCAATCACATCTTCATGTCAATCAATTTTTCACACCTATACTTCAAACCGGTATATAGGAATATTCATCACCTATCAACCTAGCTACACACAGGTATCTGAACCTATCAACCCACAAACTATAAATCTAATTTCAGCTAAGTTCCACCCACATTCAACCATCTCGCAATGATCACACATTTTGAGGTCAAAATTGTAAAGGTGCTAATAATACGATCAGACAACAGGAGTAAACATTAGTCTAGTTTGCAATACAAACTAAGGGATTCTGTTAGTACATACAATACTAAATACTATCTCCAAAATTATCGTTACAATTACCTTGTTGGGGTGGGGAAGTAAGTCCTGGTTGTGGAATTTGTGTAACAAATTCATGAGGTGGAGGGACCAACATTGCCATCTGTGGAGGTGTAAATGGATCAGTAACTACCGGTCCAGCAGATTGACCAGAACCGTCCATTGGCGGAAAGGACATGATTTAGGTTTTCCAATGAGCAGAAAAGTTAATTAAACTAGATATCAATACAGAAGGTTAGGTGCTAAAAGAGAATAGCGCCTAGGAGGTCTTCCTTCCCCACTCAGCTATGTAAATAAATAGATTGTGCAACACCTCATACAATTACAATACTGAATTTGTACCATCAACTGTTTAGTAGGATATCTTTTTCACAGTACCTGGATAAAGTAAAAAAAAAAAAACTTCATAAAAAAATTAAATATTTGAAAAAAATTCACAAAATGGCGGATTCTCGGTTAATTGCCTGTTCCTCCATTTATACACATGCACTATATATATATACTCCCACAAAAAAAAAATCGGTAGACCAATTATTCAAATATTCAACTCATCACACCTAATTCATCAATAAAAAGTATACAATAATCTATAATAATTTTTCTTGATACTACCTCACTACTTTATCCCTCAGCCCTTGGGCAATACACAAAATACATGGGAGGCACAGTTCTAGCAAAAGCAAGCATGTGCAAATATAATTAGCTAAGAGGCGCTAAAAATCTTATTTTCTAGCAATTATAAAGACACACACTGAACAAGAAATGCCGTTACACATACCAGCTTTATGCTGGAATATATTTAAAATATTTATAATTATTATTTATTACTATTAAATACAACTATGATGATAATTAACTTTAACTCACTGCTGCTTGCTTTGTTGCTGACGAGTTTCAATGATGGGAGTAACTTCACCAAGGAGGAACTCGCTCCTGTTTATAGATTTACATAATAGTTAGACGTCATTTCGGGTGTGGTTTAGTACTATAGTATGTGCTAACCCCTCACCGGTGTACCCGCGCGCGCGAAAAATATTAGGTTACTGAATTTCTATTGTAGACGCCTTGATGTCCAACCTACCTGTTTATAAAATAGAGTTACTCTAAAGAATTTTCCCCAATTTTGCTCTAGTTGTGAAAAATGTAAATATTTTCTTTCTTTAGTGATGTCATTAGTCATATGTGCATGTCGACAAAGAAACTATATATTGAGGCTATGAAATCTCGACTCATCGAAATCATCAGTGTAGTTTAAAATTATGGCAACTAAGACCCAACAACTTAGTGATTAAGATAAACTATGATGAACTGATCTACATACAATTTCAATTCAAATAATTAGAAGAAAAGGGAGAAAAAAAGGGCCACAGAGGTGCAAGTTAAATTAACAATACTTTGATAATTGGTCTTCCCCTACGCTTCCGTAAATTGTAACACTAAGCTGAATGGAATACCCTGCACTGAGACAGAGATATACACACTTAAGGTTTAACTACCTATATTCTACACAATTGTAATAAAACAAGTGCCGTTCTAAACAAACAACATGTTTTAGTTGGTACCTTTTAGAAAAACATATAAACACGACTCCTACATTACAGCCTGAAGACAAAGTGTGTATATAACATGGCATTTTTCAGTAATACATTGCATGTTGATTGTCCTGTTCAGATGCATACTTTAAACATGCATGATTACAGGGAAACACATGTACAAATTAGCATTCAATTCGTATGTAAGCCAGTCATTATGCTTGAATGGCTTCAGCAATTGTAGTGGTAACTACCTACATAAACAATACTCATATCCCATGATTTAGTATCCCATGAAATAGTCAACTGTATAGTCTGTATTATATACAATTCATTAGCCATTTTTCTTTGAACATGTTTACTTCTACTTATTATGTATACAGATATGATATGGCATAGATAATATTTAAATAATATATATATATATAATTGTTTATGCTTATAGTATAGTATAATATAATTAATTAAAGTATTTAAAATTATGTATAACTATAGAGTTATAATTATGTACACAACACTAGTTTTACGTATGCAAATTGTTTATGGTATCATGAAAGCAAAGGTACATGACTACTACATGTGTTAATTCCATATAAGGTAATTTCAACTTAGTTGAAAAGCGCGCGTGAAATATTCATAACTTATCCTCGAGCTAATTCACAAGTCTCAAGCCCGATATCGTAGGCGTGTCTGAAACTGGGCGTGTACTTGCTAATTGCTATTATTGCTATACCAGTAAGAAATTAAGAAGATGTTGATATCTACTTTTGTTTTGTATCTATTTGCACCACTGATTGTGCCGCAAACTGTCCAGGTAAGCGCTCTCTTGATTTGCAAATAAATAAGAAATTAAAAAATTAATATAAAAATTCAGCCCCACCCAAGCAGGTGGGCTTTCAACATAATTATCTTTTTTTTTTTCACTTTCGACCTGACGCAGGGTACCTGTACAGGTGAGATTATATCTCTACAACAATATATTATTAACTATGTATTTGTTTTATTTAGCTCAGCTTTCTCCTTCTGGTGTTATCAATGGATCTATAGCCAATCCTCCAATTGTTTTTAAGTAAGTAGATATATATATATATATATATATATATATATATATATATATATATATATATATAATTATGTATATATATAACATCTCATGATTATTATATATATATATTATAAACTATTCAAAGTCAAAATTTATACTTGCAGCTGTGATGTGCAGCCAAACCCAAGTACATACAAATGGATATACAACAATAGCATAGTTCCTGGACAAACTACCTTGTGAGTTGTGGTAACACTGTTAACTATAAACTATGTAATATATATTACTGTTATAGTATTAATAGAATGAGTTTCTATTATCAATGAGTTGAATAAGATTCAAAAGTAATTTTCCTGCCACAATAATGATTTTTTGCAAATAGGATAGACAATATTGTTATATTAATGCAGAAACTATACACAATTACCTTTTGTCTATGTGTTTTCAGGAACAACATTTCTTGCCCTGTATGTGTATGCACATAGAAGACGTGTTGAGTGATTAGTAAACAAAAATCGGAATGCAACTTCAAAGTGCTTTCAATGTTTCATAAAAGATTAAAATCAGAATGCCAATAGAGTTTCCACTAACAGCCATTCCTATGCTATCGGTTTAAATGGGGTAGTCCACTGGCCCTCAAGAAATTAGAAATAACTTCTGCTTGCTAAACACTATACCATCACAAATTACTACTAATGCAAGTCTTGTTCTTGTACCATTAATGGTTTCAAAGTTTTATATGCTTCCACAGACAAGGCTTATAGATTTGATAGGTGTCCTAAACTTCAATGACTAAGTTGAAAGGTTAATAGGTTCTTGGTTTAGGGATGATGAGATCAAAGAATAGTTATACATACAAATTACTTGTAATTAGAGATTGTTTTAAGAGTGTCTATTCTATATTGCTCTCCTGTTTGACATTAAGTTTTATATCTTTCTTGTTAGTCGGTGGTCACTATCAGAACTTCTACCTGGCGAGATTCAATGTGGTTGTAGTAGTTGTAACTGTGATGTTCTTTCAAATACAGTTGTTATTATCAGTAAGTGTTGTGTTTTTTTACAATCTTAATACTCACTGAGTGTTGTTTTAGTTAAACTAAAACTTTTTTTAATAATACATTGTGACTCTAAACTATAACTCTACTGTATAGCTACCAAAAATAAATATGGCCAATTATAAGCACTTCTAGTAACTAACTAAAACTAGTAATCCTAATATTTATTAACTACATGTATATAACTTGAGAACTAGTCATACTATAACTAAAAGTGATTAGTGCACTAACTTAATTCACTCACTTGTGTTTTGTTTCATACTTTTAATTCAGTTCCTCCTGATATTACAACAGCACCTAGTAACACAACTGTTCAAGAAGGTAGTAATGCTACTCTTAATTGTACAGCATCAGGGTATCCTCAACCCACAATCATGGTAGGTTATAGCTTTTGGAATAACATTTTACAAATAAGTTGAATAGCTAACATACTTATGACACTCCATCAATAGTTTCTCTGTTAAAAATTGTTTTTATCCTTAATTTTTACATCACCTTGCATGTTGTAAGAGAGCAATGGGCGAATAGAAACATACTTAAACTAGATAGATGAAAGATGATATCAGCATATTATGTTGTAATCAAGCTCCTTTTAATTTTACAGTGGTACTTCAATGATGTTTCTATTAATAATGGTAGTTCTACAATTAGTATCACATCAGCAACTTCAAATGATGCAGGAGAATATGTATGTATAGCTATGAACTCTGCTGGATATACAACTGCTTCAGCTCAAATTACTGTGAATGGTAAGTTTTACATAAAGTATATTGCAAATATTAAGTAATATTACAACAATTTATATAAATTTTCTATATTCCTTGTACATTACTACTGACATCATAAATTTTCCATGCTCTATATATCTCCCGATACGGCAAAACTTCAAAGTAACCACAGGTTTTATAAATCAGATATAAAACCTTCCATCGACCAAAGTGACACAAACTACAAGACTCGCCTGGTCCAAACTCAATACGAAACGTTAGGAGAAGCTCTACACACATCTACAGCAGTTTTGCCTTTCCGGAAACATATTACTTATAACATGTCTACTCATGATTTATAATCACCTCGCCTTTGGGCCCTTGGCCCTCAGGCTTGCTGATTATGAATCCTGCTATAGCACTATAGTATATTCTAACCTGTATGTATACAATAACTAAAAGTTGTTCATGTTCACCTTGACTTCAGAAAAATATTCATAACTTTAGTTTGGCTATCTTTTTACCTGCACTGTTTTTATATAATTATCCTTCCCATTGTTTTTGTGTGTCAAATTACAATCCATTGCTTCATTATTGAGTTACAGTATTAACCTTATGACATGAAGCTACATGTATATGCTATATTATAAAGTCATCACATCCTAATTTTGAGATCATCATGAATGTGAACAGACTTTAAATATATCATCATGGTTCCATCTCTCAGTTATTTTGACTAACAGTTATAGTGTACATAAATTTAAACTCATAGAAAGAAAAATTCACAGAGCTAATTTTGACAAAGGCAGAACTGAAACATATATTGCTATGGTACATGTAGTTTTAAATGTTCAATCAAAGTACGATGCAACTTATGCAATGAATTAAATATGATAATGAGTTGGTGAAGTCAGGAATCATTGCGCACAGATCCTGAATGTCAGTATCTAAGCAAAAGTGTAAAATCCTGACTCCTTTTCTGTGCTTTGGTTTTGTATATAATAGGACTGGGTTAGAAAATAACATCTGAAACTTCGTCAGCGAGAATAAATGAAGGTTTGAAGGTTTGCACATGTTTGTAATCAATGTTGCTCTTATGATCTTACTTGGATTGACTATAAAAACCCTCTCAAAACTGGATTATTGCTTTATAGCGAGTACTAGTGTCATTCCTGTCGCTCAATTGGAACGTGCAAAAAAAAAAAACAGAACATATAACATTAATATTGTATATACACATAGATATGTGTGTGTTTTGTATATGTACTTAAACAATATTAATTAATATATAGACACAACAGTGAAATTATTTTTACTGTAAAGTGCATTAATACAAAAGTTTCATTGGGGATCCCCCAATGAAACCCAGAGCATTCAACAAACACACAGCCGCTAAATTTCCTGGGGGAGGGAATTCCCACTACACTGTATACCTAATTACCTCTCCTATCAAACATTTATTTATAAAATGCTGTACTAACAAGTGTATATAGAGAAAAAAACATCCCTATATTTGCTTTGTGATGACTATGTATTAAGCATTGCTGATGGCACTAGTGTATCTACCTTTCTGTGTACTCCTGGAGCCTGAAGACGTAAGTGTAAGCCTAATTGCAGTCTAAATACACAGATGTCTGATGAATTGACTGAGGTACTCCTTCAAGGTTCAAAATGATGACTTCCTCGTGTCTGAAACTCAACAACTTATCATACTTACTTGTTAAAGATTCTTGCATAATATCTATACTGTTTCTCTGCTATATACAACAGTTATTAGCAGTTTTACATTCTTTCTGAATCTTCCTGGCTGGTCTGTAGCTCAAACGTGCGTTCTTTTACGCGCCACGCCCATTAATTGACCGAGCCCCCGGGAATGACGCAACTTCCTTAACTACGTATACAACGAATAGTCGCGCAAGTGACACAAGAATATATATATATATATATATATATATACATTAAACCCCGTGGAATGCAATTATAGGGATGGCCCTACGGGCCATAAAAATTAGTGATGTACCCGATAATCAGTTTTGTAATTGGTATCGGTCATTATCGGCCATTATTTTGGTTATATCTGAAAGATGTAACAGATATTGTAAAAAGTGTACTAATGTCATTTCTTGTGATTACAACATCAATAATTGCTTTTATGATATTCATAATTATTGAGAAAATGTTCATTTTCATTAAAAAAATCAGAAACCAGAAGGTAGATATAATATCAGATTGGTATCAATACATATCTAAAGTAATTAATGGTTTATCAGAATATTGGTAAGATCTCTTATCAGTACATCACTAATAAAAATTAATATGCCTGAAGAAGATTGATATGCTCTCTGCCGTAAAAAGTAAATTTTACGTAATTATTCAATTTTATTAAATTTTCTGCAGTTCTAATAAAGAGTTCATCAGTAACTATTGATGATACCGCATCAGGTAAATATTTGCTTATATGTAATGATTGTGTATAAAGTGATACTTCAAATATTAGTTTCAGTTTTAATTTAGAATGACCAACAATCTCTGTACCTGTGCTATTTTCATATAATTTCAATCCATTACTTCATTATTGAATTATCAGAAGTTGTGAAGTACACAATGTGTGTGCATATTGAGAGTAGTGTTTTACATGTACTCGAGAAACAGAGTACTAATAGCAAAAGTAGACATTCATATTTATATCCCATGGCATACATGTAACCTTAACACAGGATATGATATTATACTCATATATGTGACTTCATTTTCAGAAATGGACACTTTCCTGCAAAATAATTTTCATTAAATGCTCACTCATCATTCCGGCATTTTGTACAGGAAGTCAACGAAATTTTGAATCCAGGAATAGATATTATTAAGCTTCTTAGATATCAAATTTCATTGACTTCTTGTACATTAAGGTGGAATAGTGAGCAAGCAAAGGTAAGCATTTGCTATTTTGTGGGAAAGTGTCCTTCTTTGAAAATTAAGTCATATTATATATATATATATATATATATATATATATATTAGTGTTGTTTTAGTTGACTATAACTATAACTAAAACTCCTTTTAGTAAGCCTAATATTGTTTCAGTTAATTAAACTATAACTAATTTAAAAGTTTGAGAAACCGAATACTATAACTGTTACTAAAAGTGGTCGCTATAGTCACACTAAAACAACACTAATATATATACATAAGCATTTACTTGACTAGCAGGAATAAAAACTACAAATTTAATACATCACTAGCATATATATATATATATATATATATATATATATGCTAGTGATGTATTAAATTTGTAGTTTTTATTCCTGTTAGTCAAGTAAATGCTTATGTTAAACTTACTTTTACAAAATATTGGGTGTCAGTTACATGTATCTCTTTGAGAATGCCATTAACTCCATTTTTACTCTCGTTAGTACAAGTAACACCTTTCATGTCATCAAATGCTGTAACACGTGTCATCATGGACACCAGTACTATGGTTACCACCAGTGCAAGTACTATTATACCTATTTCTTCAACTACACCTACACCAACACCAACACAATCAGATACTACTAAAGATGAAGTGGCTAAAGGGGAAGTAGTGTTACTGACTGTCACTATAATCTTTATCCTGTTTTTATGTATCGCAGTTGTGATATTCATAATGTGAGTGAGTATGTGTATGCATAGCATGGTCTGAAGTCACAGCTCATGTTATACATGTATTTAATGTTTGATGTCAGTCACAGCCCATGCTAAAGTTTATATTTTTGCAATGGTGTGACGTCACAGTTCTTGTTAAAGTTTACATTTATATCATGGTGTGACGTCACAGCCCATGTTAAATTTGCATGTATGCCATGGTGTGATGTCATGGCCCATGTTAAATTTGCATGTTTGATGTTACAGCTCTTGTTAAAGTTACATATTTGCCATAGTATGACGTCACGGCCCATGTTAAATTTCCAAGTATGCCATGTTTTGAGGTTACACATCATGTCAAAGATACATATATGCCATGGTGTGATGTCACAGCTCATGTTAATGTATATGCCATGGTTTGATGTCACACCTCATGTTAAAGTTACATATATGCCATAGTTTGATGTCACAGTGCATGTTAAAGTGTATGCCATGATTTGACATCAGCTCATGTTAATGTTGTAATAGTGATAGATATTCATCAGTAATGACCAATAGGGAGTATATATATATATATATATATATATATATATATATATATATATATACATGATATACATGTATTATGTTTATATATATATTATTGTAGTACACTGACTTGTCTTGTATGCCACATATACATGTAGACCTCATATTTTGTGTCCGCTAAAACTTGAGCTTGCATCAGATCAGAGGACAGGCCTATATTTAGATATATGTATATAAGACCAGGAATAAAATATATTATACTGCTGGGATTGCCAGGTCACGTATACAGGATAGACACCTAATCACATGGTTGCATGGTATATCATACTATAATGCATTTGTAGTTGACATTGCATAGTGTATAAGGTAATAGGTGTGCCTGAAATCTTGATGGCATTATCCTCACTACTTTTTTTACACAACTATCATCCTTATGCAAATAATATTCTTAGAAAAGTGTTCTTTGTTTGTAGTAAACAATAGCAATTGGAAGTTTTCCTTAAACTACATGTATTACATGAAAACACATTAGGTAGTAATTATGAGACATTATTGTAATTGTGGTCATATAACTATACACAACCAGAGCTATCCATATGCTACAACATGTTCTCTACAGTAAGATCACAAAACGTTTAAAAGTTGGTGAAATTGCTCATGTTGTCCATATGCTACAACATGTTCTCTACAGTGAGTGAATGTCTTTATTAAAGCACTATCTTGCTAAGATCATAACCCTTTTAGTGAATTCTAAAAGTTGGTGAAATTGGTTATGTCATTTAAACTCTCTCTTTTACAGGATTGTGGCATTCCTGTTTAAACGTATCATTTGCACTAGATGCAACCGAAGAAATGAAGCTAAAGCCATAAATGAAGGAGGTGATCCTTTGCTGCAGACATCTCCTTCGTATATTATAAACGAGGGTTTCAAGGCAGGTGATGAAGACAATACTTCTGGTGAAATTCATGTGGAGCTTATTGTTCCAGATGACAATGAAGAGACTGGAAGCAAGAAGGTAGTGTATGTTCACACAATGTTACAATCCTTTTGGATGTCTTGGAACATTTAAAATGATGTTATATGTGTACTACATCTGCTGTGCATATGTTATTCATTGTATGTCACTGCCTGTTTGAAAATACTTGGCATTTTAATACATGTACATGTACATGTATATTACTTTGGCATGTAATGGTAAGTGCAGGTGGCACATGTGAACTCAACTGTTAAGTCATATATTAAATACACAATGCCTGGATACTACCAGCTGGTGTTCAAAAGTAGAGGTTTGCCCCTCGGCCTTTGGTTATATGTATTAGTTAGAACGTGCCTGGGTGGATTTATTGGAAACACATTCAATAATATCAATAATCCCTCAAGCTATATTCCTATATCCACTGATATTGATATTGTTTCGTGTATTTCTGATGAGCCCCGACTAAGTATGTTTTCATAATCGTCTATATTTTTTTAATACAGTTTTGATGTTGTATCAAACCAGTTTGTTATTGAATCCAGATCATTTTTGTTTAGTTATGTAGTTTCCATAGCACCATATAGAATTCCACTTTCTTGAGGACCCAACTTAATGTAGGACCCAAAATTAAACAAACTACTTCCATATAACCCTACATAAGTACAGCTCTTTGTCTTTTGCTTAAGAGCACTCTAAGTACTTATGTAGGGTTATATGGAAGTGGTTTATTTAACTTTGGGTCCTATATTAACTTCCTGTGTTAGTACCATTCTGTCCTTGTTCGCATGCGTTTTGGGTTTTGACATCCCTACATCTTCTTGTTGAAATGTTTTTTTTATTATAAGATATATAATTATAATTATATTAAATATATATATATATATAATTATACATGTATACAATATATATATATATATATATATATATATATATATATATATATATATATATATATATATATATATATATATATATATATATATGTATATGTTACACCACCCCGCAAGGTGTATATCACATTTATACTCACTGAGCCCGAGGGTGAGGTGAGTATAAATGTGATATACACCGAGCGGGGGTGGTGTAATAAATTTATTTCATGACGAAAGCCATGCTTCAAAGGAAACTGCGCATGCGTAAATGGGCAAGCACATGCATTGCATGCTTTAGGCTGTAGACAGTGTAGAGACAGTAGAGCATCAAAGAAAGCGTCCTCATGAAAAGTGATGTCTTGTATCGAAGATAAGGAAAATACTGACCCACACCCAACTAAAACGTGCAAATTGACAGCAAGGAAAGGTGTTAACCACAAACAGAGAGTATATCAAACATCAAAGTGATTTATACTACTCGAGGAGAGTATATCAGTTTTATACCACAGTATTTTCCTTTGAAGCATGGCTTCTTCATGGTATAAATATATATATATGTGTGTATATTATGTGTAGTTAAGTTATTCACTTGTTTGTTTGTTTGTTTGTTTGTTTGTTTGTTTGTTTGTTTGTTTGTTTGTCTGTTCATTTTATAATTTACAGATCAAAACAATGTATTCATTTTAATTATAATTATGCAGGCATTTTCAGCACAGGAATATAAAGTACAAATGATAAAAACAGAAAGGAAAAACAATGCTGCTAACAATGACTTGACTAAAGGTACTGAACAGCTGCAAGGGTCTACAATACAAGAAAATGTAAGTGGTACCGTCATTAGTTTAACTACATGTATCTATTGGTCACATATACTTGTGGTCAGTTGTATGGGAACAGATAAATATACACCCACTCACACATATACATACCCACTCACACACACATGCACACACACACTAGGTAATTAGAATATTGGGAGTACATTATATATATTATATATATAAGAGGGTACTGTACCCTAGCATAGAGAGAATGCTGGTTACAACCGTTACATATATGTTTTACGAATAATTAGGAGATTAGGAGTACATTATTGGGGCGAGCCTGAGCGAGCCCCACACTAGGGAGGTAGCTGAAAAGTTTGCATTGTATATATGTTTGTTTGTTTGTTTGTATGTTTGAATCGTACGTATTCCATAAATATTTTAAATTCTCGTATTCCGTTTAATTTCATCAATAAAATTTGAGAAAGCCATGTGCTTGCATTGTTCGTTATGAAATTGAGATGAAGAGAAAGGGATAAAGCTAAACGAGCTGCAAAAACTAAAGAGGAGAGAGAGGTGAGATTACGTAAGTGAAAAAAGACTGATAGAGCTCGTTGTGATCGAGAGAGACAGAGGGAGATAAGCAATGTGGAGACTGCTGAGCAAAGCCTGAGAAGAGAGATTGAAGATTATGCGGGAGAGACAGAGAGAGACAAGAGCTATGGAGACAGATGATGAAAAAGAATTAAGGTTGGAGAAACAGAGACAGACAGAGGGAGATAACAGATGTGGAGACTGCTGAGCTAAGAGAAGAGAGATTGAAGATTATGCTGAAGAGACAGATAGAGAGAACAGCTATGGAGACTGCTGAGCAAAGTGATCTTCCCACTAAAGTATTTAACATCAGGGTTTTTCCTTACCTTTATTGGTGAAACTTCCATTACTATTCCGTGAACTGTGGCGTTTGAATGCTCCTCCATATCTGACACATCGAACTCTCTTTTCTGTGCCATTTTCACAGACTTGCATGTGTTCGTAATGCATGCGCAATTGCACACAACCTCGTCTTATAACCACACTTTTTTATGTAATCTTGCTCTAAGGCTTGCCCCACAATGATTATCATTCTCTAGTATACATGTATGTATATATATATATATTATATATATATATATATATATAAGAGGGTACTATACCCTAACATAGATGGTTGTATTAAGAATGCTGGGTACAGGTTAGTGTTGTTTTAGTTAATTATAACTACATGTATAACTAAAACCCCTTTTAGTAAGGCATTTTGACTTTTAGTTAACTAAGCTATAACTAAATTACAAGTCTATTGCAATAACTATAACTAACTAAAATGAAAATTTTGTAAGCCTAAAATAACTAAACTATAACTAAACTATAACCAAACTAAAAGTTGGAGAACCTGGCATGCTATATACATTATACTGTTGAATTGGGTTATACTAAAGGTTGGAGAACCTGGCATACTATATACATTATACTGTTGAATTGGGTTATACTAAAGGTTGGAGAACCTGGCTTACTATATATATTATACTGTTGAATTGGGTTATACTAAGGTTGGAGAACCTGGCTTACTATATATATTATACTGTTGAATTGGGTTATACTAAAGGTTGGAGAACCTGGCATACTATATACATTATACTGTTGAATTGGGTTATACTAAAGGTTGGAGAACCTGGCATACTATATACATTATACTGTTGAATTGGGTTATACTAAGGTTGGAGAACCTGGCTTACTATATATATTATACTGTTGAATTGGGTTATACTAAAGGTTGGAGAACCTGGCATACTATATACATTATACTGTTGAATTGGGTTATACTAAAGGTTGGAGAACCGGGCATACTATATACATTATACTGTTGGATTGGGTTATACTAAAGGTTGGAGAACCTGGCATACTATATACATTATACTGTTGAATTGGGTTATACTAAAGGTTGGAGAACCGGGCATACTATATACATTATACTGTTGGATTGGGTTATACTAAAGGTTGGAGAACCGGACATACTATATATATTATACTGTTGAATTGGGTTATACTAAAGGTTGGAGAACCTGGCATACTATATACATTATACTGTTGAATTGGGTTATACTAAAGGTTGGAGAACCTGGCATACTATATATATTATACTGTTGAATTGGGTTATACTAAAGGTTGGAGAAACCTGGCATACTATATACATTATACTGTTGAATTGGGTTATACTAAAGGTTGGAGAAACCTGGCATACTATATACATTATACTGTTGAATTGGGTTATACTAAAGTCTGTTCACATTCACGATAGCCTAAGAATTAGATTGTGATGACTTTATTACATTGTGTAATAATTTATAGTGTATAGTTTAATGTCATAAGGTTAATACATAATTATACTATAACTCAATAATAAAGTAATGGATTGTAGTTTGTAATACACAAAAAAGAACAGGAAGGATAAATAGTTCAGGTAAAAAGATTGTTAGTCATTCCGAATTAAAGTTATGAACATTTTTCTGAAGTCAAGGTGAACTTGAATGACCTTTATATGATTAAGCTAAGCTTATAATGGTCTTGGATTGTGTTTGTATATTGCACCCCTTTGGTCAGGCAGTGGTGAAAAGGAAAAACACATAGTAAATTTGCTTTACTTGAGTAATCCAATGTACAAGCCTCACATTACTCCTCACAATGCAAAGCAACATAAGATATGTACTGCACAACTATAGCAAGGTCATTCATCTTGACCTTGCAAAATTACATAACTTTAGTTTGGGATGACCACCAATCTTTTTACTTTCACCATTTTCAATGATTATCCCTCTTTGTTTTTGTGTATGTCAAATTTCAATCCATTGCTTCATTATTAATATAATCATGTATTAACCTTATGACATTAAACTATACACTATATGTGTGTATTACATCACAGTGTAATTTTGAGGTAATATTGGATGTGAACAGACTTTAGCTTTTACAATGGGCCCTGCTTGGGACAATTTTAAGTGTCGTTATTAAAGGGGTGTCCCCATTTCACAGATGAATTTATATTATAAAGCACAGTTTTGGAAATGTTTAATAGTTTTAAGTATGGGGTGTCCTCATTTCAGTTAGGTTAAAATAGAGAGATCACACTGTATTCTAATATTCTCCACTATGAATTAGGACGATCAAGAAATATTGGTTGAAGTGAAAAATGAAAAAGTACCGAACATAGAAGAAGATAATGATGCAGCACAGCTTATCAAGGAACAACAAATAGCAAGGTGAACACACGTACAGTGAATGACATTAGATCATGTGATCTTCAGTCAATCATAGCAATAACAAGATATATAAAGAAAAACGTATCCCTATGACTGCTTTGTGGTGTCCAGCATTCAGTAATTATGGCTGACTTTATGATGCCTGAAACACATTAGCCTATTGTAGTTATTATTTTGATTATCTACTCTGTTTACCTTTAAAGAAACCTTGTATAACTTTAGAAATATATTTCAGGTAGTATAGCTAGCTATTAGTTCCAGTTTCTACGTAAGCTACACAGCTTTCTTTCCGCTGGTCTGTAGAGCTTGAGCGTGCGTTCTTTTAATTGACTGAGACACTGGGAATGACATAACTTCCTTAACTACGTATACAACGCATACTCGCGTAAGTGACACAAACATATAAATATATAAATATATATATATATATATAGTTCGAACCCGTGGGAAAGCAATCATAGGGATGGTCCTACGTGCCACAAAAAATTCTGATATTTTTAATCAATTTGATAGTTAATTATTAAAATTTTGTGTTCTTCATTTTTATAATTAGTGAGCAAAATCCAAATTGGCTTGAAGAACAGAAAAATTTATACAGGTATGATATGATCTGTAATCAGTTTTGCAATGTACATGTAAATAATCACTATTATACATTTATTTATATGTAATATTATATACATGTAGAAAAACAAGATACATACACACTAGGCCTGTGCGATAATCGCGAAAAGAAATTGTTATCGCGTGTACCATTGGCCCAAATTTTATTTGGCACTGCACATTTCTCTCTTTGGGTTAGATGGCACAGTTAATATATTGTCACTAATAGCATTAACTGTTTGTTAATTGGCTCAAGGTATCTTCCCAATGGCACAAACACTACTAATATTGAGCCAATTTGGCCCATGCTTCAAAACATATCAAAAACTCTGATACATATATAATTACATATGTATGTGTGTCTGTCTGTCTGGCAATCATAGGGGACTTGCAAGTCATTTAGAAGTGTCATAATTATACTTGTATTTGTTCGCCCAAACAGTCTTTTGTTTGAGTGTTGATGGCAGGATGGAGACACTAACCTTAGTCCCAGCACCTTGCCACCAAACAAGATATATAGAGAAAAAAGTATCCCTATGACTGCTTTGTGGTGTCCAGCATTCAGTAATCATGGCTAACTTTATGATGCCTGAAACACATCAGCCTAATATAGTTATTATTTTGATTATCTACTCTGTTTATCTTTTAAAGAACCTTGTAGAACTTTAGAAATATATTTCAGGTAGAATAACTAGTTCCAGTTTCTACATGTGCTACACAACTTTCTTTCTGCATGCTGGTCTGTAGAGCTTGAGCGTGCGTTCTTTTACGCGCCACGCTTATTAATTGACCGAGCCCCCAGGAATGACGTAACTTCCTCAACTATGTATACAACGCATACTCGCGTAAGTGACACAAACATATATACATATATATATATATAGTTTGAACCCGTGAGAAAGCAATCATAGGGAAAATTATTTCAACTACATGTATCAGTTTCTAGTTCCAGTTATACACTCAGTGTTCTCTCCAAAGGCCATACCCTTTGTATCCATTCTGTGTATTTATGATGTACCCTTCTGCTACTACAAGAGTCAAATGAGATTTTTTACTAACATGGTTATTCTTTTTCTTGTGATCCAAATTATGTAAAGAGACATATACAGTATGTTGTTTTAGTTTAGAAAAGTTTAGTTTCAGTTACTCATCAATCATATTACTATAGTCTGTATGTAAAAAATGTTTTAGTTAGTTAACTAAAGTTTCTAAACATTTTAGTTTTCACAGAATAGTTTCAGTTATAGTTAGTTAGTTTTGAAGTTGCATTACAGACACTGTTAGTTAATAGTGTGTTAGAAATATTTCACTTTTAATTAGTTTCCCTTAATCACTGACAAGAATTTGTTAATTACTAAAAACAGAGTGGGCTAACTAAAAAGGGTTTTAGTTTAGTTAACTTTAAAAAAAAAACTAGAAATACGTGTCTTTATTGATGTGATGTCTAACTATATTATAATAATTATTATGTTGACAAATTCTGGCTATACCTATTAATTATTAAATAATTATTAATTAGTTTCTCAATTATATTCCATCACTGTCATTCAAGTCACATATTTTAGCCATATGGTAGAATGTTCAAAAACTAGACTTCCTACAGCACTATCTGTAATATTACATAACTTCCAGACATCAATAACCATCTGCTTAGAAGATCTAAAAGGTATTGTCTATATAACCACAAGTACAACAACACTTGACCTTGATTCCAATAGTAATCAGGTATCAGAGCAAGTGCTCACAAAAACTAGGGTACTATAGAATTATATATTTAGAATTTGAAGGAAGAAACATGAAAAAATCTGAGATTTGAACCCAAGACCTTACAGTGTTTCAAACAGAGGAGGGAGGGGCACACTGAGATCCCTAAAGTTTAATATTAAATATTAGCTATTGTGACCAAAGTAGATGTTTTCCTTTTTTACAATATCATCAGCTATAAACCTGCCTACTATTGGCCCAGATCTACCTTAGAGGGCCTAAATCTCCTATAGGAGCATACCCCTATACCCCCCTAGGAGCAGTGTGCATAACATCATCAATTGCCCTGGAACCAGGTTGAGGATGAAAATTTTGTTGAGTGTAATTATTTTTAATGTTCTTTTAATTAGGGATGTTATGTCAGCTAAAAGCTGGTTTTCAGTAACGCTCGTAATGCTATTTACTTGTCACAGTACAAAAATACCCTCTGCATATTAAAATTTGCCTGGACAATACCCTTATGCAGTATGCACTATATATATACTATATAGTACTTGTGGCAAGGGTTCTGCATCTTTGATCCATTCATTTAATGTTACAAGAGACTAGTCATACTATAACTATAGCTAAAAGTCATCCTAAAACAACACTACTATTTGGAGCAATTGGACTACATTTACATGTATATATATGTTATAATAGTGGGCGAAATTGAAAATTATGTTTTGTGATTATTGCCTCAAGGTGACTTGCGATTATTGCAATATTGCAACTACTCATTGATACTGTCTATGATAGACTCATTTAAAAAAAAAAAAGATCTCAGTTCTGATAATTGTTCAACTCAAGATTAACTATTTTTCAATTGCATATATTATAACTATTATTAACTGCAGTAAGACAATTGCCATTGTGATAATATTGGCATACCAAAATCATGTGATATGATTATTGCAATGGATAATATTACAATGTATGTGATATATTGAACTATTGCCCAACCCTAATTTGTTAATATCAGTATTCCTTGGACACAAATTGGTTGTTATGGTAATTCCATTTTTTTTACATGGTAAATTGATAACACCTCTGATTTCATGTAAAAGTAAAATTATAGCACTAAAGATGGTGGAGCAATTATACAACATTTATTTCTTAGTATCAGTATTATGTCTCCTGACACAAATTAGTTGTCATGGTAACATCATGTTTCTGTTTACATGGTAAATTGGTAGCACCTCTAATTTCCAGTGAAATTATGTACAAGACCATACCTCTTGGCACAAAAGGAGCTGCATTTACAATAGTTCAGTACTTATGTTTCCTTGGACAGACAATGGTTGCTGTGGTAACATCATTATGGTAATTTGGTAACACCTCTAATTTCATGTGAAACAATGTATAACACAAAAAGATTGCTTTTAAAGGTTACATTTTCTTTAGATCACATCCATTATCTGTTAATGACCTGGAGGAACTTGTTCAGCAATTTAATCTGATGGCCTTAAAGAAAAATGCAGACCATCCATTAAAGAAAGAGTTTGAGGTATGTAAGATGAATTATTATAGGGAAGAGGTGATTGCCTTTACACTATACTGAACTGTATATCTATAAATGAACTAAGATCAAAAATAAGTATAGTAAATTTATGAAATGCCCATCCACTTGTCATGTTAGCTATTTTTACAAGTTGATGTAGTATATGCAGCATGTCTCAATAAAACGTTAAACATTGCATTGTCCAAAACGGATCTTCTATGATGCACTATCATCCGTTGCTAGATTTTTTCTTTATCCGGAGGTGTTTACATACCCGTGCAATACAAATCCTTTCAAAATCTACATGTCTTGACAACCAATTTCAAGGGAAAGGGGAGAAGAGAGCCTGCTTCAATTTGACAACAACAGAACAATGACCACACCAACATACATGTAGGAAGGAGAGAACTATGAATAGCACTTGCACATGGATTCCGAGAAGTGCATGTGATATCGTATTGTACAATGATCTATCATTTTCTAAAATGAGCAATTAGAATTACATATTTTGGCCCAAAAGACCGTCTTTATACACTTGGTTTTGTACAAGTGAACTTTAACTTTTTACTGAGACATACTGTACACACACACACACACACCTGTTAATTAATTAAGCTCATAGGAATATCACTATGCATACTGGATTGTTTAAATATAATTATGTAACATGTATAGTAAACTAATTGGGAATGACCCTTCTGGTCAGAAAAGAATGTTGGCATGTGTACAATCTATTTGTTCACCATATGCTGGACCACCTACAAACATCTGTGCCATGTACAAACATGTACCACTTCCATGTCATATCTGTATAATGCAACAATGAGACTTTGATAAAAGGAGACTGTTATTAATTTGCACACAATATCCTTTTGTATTACTTGCCTTATATTACATAATTATATATACATGAACACAAAACCTCACCATCTGTTTGAACACAGAGGGGAAGACAAAGGGAAGCCTAATAATTGAATAAACCTTTAGATGGATTTGGGCATACAACCTGTCCATTTGTAATCTGTACTTCAATGTGACTGTTTAGCATTTCCAAAAACATTTTTTAGCCACTTTTAATAATATCTTTAATAATTATAGTAAAGGCCACCATATATGAGGCAACATTTAGGCAACTTAGTAGCATGAAATTGTTGCATACAACATGTTACATGAAAATAGAACACCTTTCTATTCAGGGACAACATGTTGCTTGTGACATTCTACAAAGCTCAAACATATTGCATTAAAATTGAACACCTTTCTATTCAGGGACAACATGTTGCTATAAGCAGCATGCTATCAAACATATTGCATGGAAATAGGACACTTCTCTATTCAACACGTTGCTTGTGACATTCTACAAAGCTCAAACATATTGCATTAAAATTGAACACCTTTCTATTCAGGGACAACATGTTGCTATAAGCAGCATGCTATCAAACATATTGCATGGAAATAGGACACTTCTCTATTCAACACGTTGCTTGTGACATTCTACAAGCAACATGATATTGCATTGAAATAGAAACCATACATAGCTTAATTCATTACTGCCCAGTAAAGCAGAAAAGCAAGTTCTTGAAAATCAGTGAACTAGGTAACACACATGTGTTTGGTGATTTCCACCTTTCAATGTCGGATTGGCTTTGCTGCATTTTTAATAGAAAATGTATTGGGTTATCTTGGTGTAAAAAATAAATTTCTAAACTACACATCGATGAAGTGCTAGTGACAGAGTTTTTGATAAGCTAATATGGTGCACCATTGGCCCAAAGAGCTTCTTATTTGGCACTGTACAGTTCTCTCTTTGGGCCAAGTGGCGCAGTTAATTATGATTGTATTATCACTAACAGTAATAACGCTTGGCTCAAGATGTATTCCCAATGGCGCACACACTGAGCCAATTTGGCCCATGCTTCAAAACTTATCAAAAACTCTGGCTAGTTATATATATAAAACATTGCATAAATTATATGCCACTTGCGTATGGTAAAGTTATTAATAGTTATTATGAAAATAAATTACAAATTAATACTTGACAAATCCACTGTCATGTGAAATCACTAAATTAAATACACATCAAATAAATATTGTCAAAAGAAAAGTCATTGTATTCATTGGTTTAGCATTTTTGCAAAAGTTTTAAAGTGTATTTGGGCTAAATTCTTAGTCTGTTTACATTAATGATGGCTTCAGAATTAGAATATGATGTCTTTATATGTAATATAGTGTATAGTTTAATGTCATAAGATTAATACATGATTATACTACGATTCAATAATGAAGCAATATCGAGACTCCATAACTGTATACTCAACTGTCAATATTTTGTGTGAAAGTAGAAAATGGGAACACATCAATGAAAAATCAAAGGTACGAGTGTGCAACTCCCGTCTAAATAATTAAAAAGCAAAACAAAGCATATGCTAAACAAGTTACTATTTTTAGAATATATGGACCAGTCCCATAATACACTACTACTTGCATTTGGTTCAACTTTCTTTTGAACAATAGCCCTAAGTAAAATACAAGCTGGATTTCTTGCTCTAAGTCTTGCAGCAATTCTTGGAGTTGTAAAAGACATTTTACTTCCCATTATGGGTGTGGTCAATATATTCTAAAAATAATAACTCGTTTAGCACATTCTTGTTTTGCTTTTCAATTATTTACATGAGAGTTGTACACTCCTACACTTTGTTTTTTCATTGATGTGCCAATGGAATATTCACATTAGACATGTTCATTATGTGTATTCTCAATTGTGTCATATAGTAATGAATGATTTGTTGTCAAAATTTACACACAATTAAGTAAATGTCCAGTAGCCCTCAATAAAAACATTCCTATATTGTAGATGTAGTATGCAGGTACCATGCTACCTACCGTTAATATGCATGCATTACACATACTTGTGTACATACTTCTCTGTTGTGCAAATATTCACCTTACTGCTTTCCTTCAACATACAAATGATTATTTTTGTATCTGTGGCTACCTTAGAAGGTCTTCTATCCAACAAAGTAAGTTAGAAACCTCAGTTGTTTGAAATGCGAAAGTTCAAGTCTTTTGTTTTCACCATATTACCCATATACTACTCACATATTATAACAACACTATGGTAACTTTTTATTGAGGGTACATGCAATAGGTATCAATCAACGCGAAACTACTTCTAGATTTAATTAATATCATAATTATACATACGCTAATGAACACCCACAGAAATTCTGTGAACTACACCGGACTAATATATATTTGCTATTGTTTTAGCCTCTATTCATTATTTTAACTTTGCAGTTAGTTGCATGACTGAATCCAGTGGGTTTCTACGATAGTAGTGATGTATTCAAAGTTCTCTAATTCTTCTCTTTCTTTTTTGTCATTTTTGTACTCGGAAAATTGAAGGCACGCATCCATTCTTATTCTTATCATCTTAGTTCACTAACTCTTCTCTTTTCCTTTCTCGACTTGTTCATTTTTTGCAAAATTGTGGGCACAGTTTACCTTGTCACCATGGTTTCTTCCATGTAACTTGACCTTTGAACCGTGATATACGTTACAAGGACAATTATATATAGATTAGCAATACTAGCTTATATTCTCTATTCCTCACACACAAAAGAATTTGCAAAAAGCAACATTTTTCCTTATCTTGTTAATACTGGCACTTATTACTAAAAACAGAAGAGCTTACAAAAAAACTCTTTCAAAGTTTAATACTTCCTCCATATATTGTATCACATATTAACATAATTATGTACTCCTGTTTCAAGATAGCATAGCATATAGTGTATATATATATATAATTCAGTATATATATGTATATATATTTATATATATATATATATATATATATATATATAATTCAGTTGTCTACCTATGAAACAGTTTATTTATTACAAAGCTAAAATAAATTTTTGTGAAAAACAAAAATACCTGACCAAGAAATATTATATTGAGTGCCTTATTTGATAATACAAGTACGACAACAAGTACAGAAGTATATTTAGGTAGTAAGTTAGTACTATTCCAGTAACAAAGCTAGTTTGGTTATAGTAAAAAACAATATGGAGGAAAATTATCCCTATGATTGCTTTGCGGTGGCTAGCTGTCATTGCTGACAGCACTAGTGTCTGAATACTAGATCCTCAATGAAACTGAATTCACAGTCTTTCATGTCTGAAACTCAATTTTTCGTACTTTTAAAGATTCTTGCATCATTTTTGAAACGTTTCTTTGCTATGATATAGAAGTTGGTAACCAATGTATGTAAGACTTAGTCTATCAGTTTGTTCACAAACTTTGCTACAGCAGCTATTTGTTGCAGTTTTTACAATCTGCCTTCTTCCTAGCAGTTCTGTAGCTCGAGTGTGCATCTCTTACATGCCACCATTAATTGACTGAGCCCTCCGGAATGATTTAACTGTTTTAATTACTAATGCAATGCATGCACGTATGTGACACAAGAATATATGTACATATATATATAGCTTGAACCCGTGGAAAAGCAATCATAGGGATGGTCCTGCAGCCAATAAAAATAGTTTTAGTTGTAGCATAATCCTATGAATTTTAGTTTTACTATTAGCAGTTTTAGTTTTAGTCAAGTGAAACTTTTGAGCAAAAGTTATAATTTGAAGATAGTTCCTGCATACAATGTCTAATCAATTCTCACATTATTAAGTATATTATGTTCCACTGAATATCTGT
This sequence comes from Petrosia ficiformis, assembly GCA_947044365.1. Classification (NCBI taxonomy): domain Eukaryota; kingdom Metazoa; phylum Porifera; class Demospongiae; order Haplosclerida; family Petrosiidae; genus Petrosia; species Petrosia ficiformis. The sequence goes on from OX345639.1 coordinate 2,897,266, forward strand.
AAGTCTATCATAATTATAATTATGGATACATTGTACAGTTTTTTTAATGTTCACAAACTTCCAAAACGTTATAATTTTGTTCACAATGATCTCAAATTAGGATGTAATTAGTTTACATGTACTATAGTGTATAATATAATGTCATAAGATTAATACATGATTATATTATTGTAACTCAATAATGAAGCAATGAATTGAAATTTGACATACACAAAAATGAACATGAAGAATAATTATATGAAAATTAGTGTTGTTTTAGTTAACTAAACTATAACAGATCTACTGCAATAACTATAACTAACTAAAATAAAAATTGGCCAATAATGGGTAGTTTTAGTTAGTTAACTAAAACTAAAACCTTTTTAGTAAGCCTAAAATTGATTAACTATAACTATAACTTAAAGTGGTTAGTATTATCAAACTAAAACAACACTAATGAAAATGATGAAAAGATTGTTCATCACTGCAAACCAACATATTTCTGAAGTCAATGGGATAGTTATCTTAGCTAACATTCAGATCTTCCCATCATAATGTTTTAATTAACTATAACAACATTATTCCTATGGAATAAGTGATGTTCTAATGAACCACAATTTGCCTCTTGTGATTGAATTTTTCAATATGCTTATTGCTCACCCTGCTCTCCGCTAGAATTACATGTACACGAGCTATGTAGAGCAATTGTAAACAAAAAAAAACAACATCGCTGTAATTGAAGGCAAGCACTAACTTGAGTTATCACAGACATACATAACATTGCATGCATTTAGAAACTCTCACCTTATCAGAGCTTTACTGCTGCTTCATTCCTCGAGTGTTCTTTTTCTCTTGTCCATGATTCGTAGTGCAGTGCATATACATACTTTCACACAAATGTATTCTTTATGCTTTCATTTCTCCTGCACACATAGTCGTTCCTTTACTCTGACACGTATCATTCTTCTTTAAGTAAATCATTAATTTATCCACAAGCAGTATCTATTATTATCATTTGCAATGATAACAAACAACTCAGTCTCTTGAATTTCTAAACAAAGAACAACCAGTTAAATAGAGATTCGCTGACTCCCATTTTCAATTGCTATCTTCTAGACAGCATTATAAATTGAAAATGCCTATCTACTGGTAAAAACCATATTTGTATGTAGATTAGGCATGTATCCAAGTGTTGTTATAGGGTATCCCAAGTACCTACCTACATGTACATATACTATAATACATTGAAGTGTTTCATGAACATGTAACTATTAATATTGACACGACTTACTATTTTCATCCACAATTCCTCAGTTTACATAAGGGCTGTAACCCACTCAACTTGTCTCCAAAGTACATTCATTTGTTTATTCCAGGGAAGGTTGGATAGTGGAGTAATAATATGCATACCAAATTGATAGTATTCATTAGTAATTACTATAATAAGCTACTGTGTATGAATCCACCGAAACCATAGAACTGTTTTACACCACAAAATTCACCAGCGCTTAAAACAAATACACTTTAATTGCTATATTAGACATTATGTCTGTGTAGGTAGGGAAACCATTGATCTTAATCCATCCCAATTTAAGACATGGCTAGTAATTATATCATATTACTAGATCAGAAATTTTGGTTGTGTGAAAAAGAATTTGTGATTCATAATTAAAACAACGAACTTGAAACACATGTTCACTATTCAAATATTAATATGTCACAAATTATTATATCATTGAAACTCCAAAAAAATTAATTTAACTTCAGTTTTTACACAAGACAATTTCAATACCGTGATTATTATAATATGCTAATCTTCTTGTCTCACTACAACCCATACAAAATATACCGAGAATTAATTTTATAAATTGATTCATGATTCATGATACATACAAAACACTCGTATTTTACCAAGAAACTTACCATGTCTACTTAAGCCAATTATATATTCGTCAGCTGGGAATAATACACTTATCAGTTCTGTCAAATATTTGTTCTTAGATACACAGACCATCTGGAGAAATCACTAAGTAATCAGGATATGTACTGTTCATTTACTGATTAAATCTGGGTGGATCCCACAAGTAGTAGGAGGTTCCACTTTAGTTACTCCTTCTGTTAGTTAGATATGACATGTCGGGGTCAGTAATTACTGTACTCTGCACCTTCTGATTGATATGTCATCTTAGTTAGTAATACTGCACTTCCCGTTCTTCATTTTATACGTTACATGATATAGAAACAGCCATACATCAATAGATCACATTTAGTAGATTATTTAATACTTGTTTTAACTAATTGATATGAAATTATATAACACACCCATTAATTAGGGATTGTTTGTCTACAAAATTGTAATTATAATTCCATTCTATGTTTGGTACAGTTACTATGAGGTCACACTTCATATAATCATAATGACATCATAATGACATCAAATGACATTGTGATGTCATTGTTTTCATGTGAAGCGTGACCTCATTTTTATATACTCCCAACCATACAAGTTAGTTTGGTCAAATACAGATAGTAAGAACTATTTTATTTTGAAAAGGTTGTGTGTTTGCTCAGATAATTGTAACATGTGAGGGTGGTAATGTCAGAAGTATGATCACATCAAAGCCCTAATTGCATTCCTATGACCACATCAAAGCCCTAATTGCATTCCTATGATCACATCAAAGCCCTAATTGCATTCCTATGATCACATCAAAGCCCTAATTGCATTCCTATGACCACGTCAAAGCCCTAATCACATCAAAGGAATTAAGACAAGAAAGGAGGATGGGCCACCCCCTTTTGCCTCTTTGGCTAAAACCCTGGTAAATCCATCCATTTAGTGTCATACTCTCCCTCCTCACTAGGTCGTTTAGAAAATGTTAATTTTGACAAATGCTCACCTTTAAATGCTGGCTTGCTCATTTAGGAAGCCAATTATTTTAGGTGTCCACAAAGAACAACTATTACTGTTCTTTGATAACTAATCAGTCATCTTGTTTTATGTAAGCGAGCAGGTGCATATTAGTGTTCATTAAAACATCTAAATTACTCTTCTTGCAATATTTATCGAATAGTTTGATAACCTTCTTTAAAAGCAGGTGTATTATGTCATCTTAATTTAAATTTTTGTTATAAAATGTTTTAACATATTTGGGACTGATGCCCAAGCTCATTTTCTATTCAAGTGAGGTCATGAAAAGATGATTGAAGTCTTTTCTGTGCATAAGATACACACAAAAATATACATGTATTTCAACACTACAATGTACATAAATGACAAGAATATTATGGAGAAAAACTATCACTATGATTACACTCTATTTCATCGTTGTTGAGAAGATTGTTTTCCATGTACTCTTTTTGCTTTCTCCTTGCTCGGTCTGTATAGCTCAAGCAAGCATTACCCATTAATTTATCAAGCCCCTATAATGACATCATGTCAGTCCTATAAATTATATATATACCATATATGTGGAAATACTGATGGTGTTTGCATTTGGCAGTTTGTCGGTTTTGGGTTCAAACTGTCAAGTTAAAATTTGCCAATTACTTCAAAAATGCGCATGCTCATTCTAAACATTTTCCCTACTGAGAAATATAAAACAAGCAGCTGATATCTTCCTTGGAATATGTCCAACAAGAAGTAGTAGTCCCCATTTCTCAGTTCTCGTCTTCCACTACTAAGTACTTCCAGTGATAACATTAAAATGGGACAGCTGTCTAATGTTTAGACAGACATGCTCAGTCGTGGGAACATAATGAAATTTAATTGCTAATCATCAGAATTTAATTCATCAATACTCTGTGAACAGCAAACCATCAATATTTACTGCCATCAATATTTCCATGTATACAGTAAATGAAAAGTAATCATAGGATAGCAAAGGCCATAGAAATTATAGTAATCTTTACTGAAATCACACACGAAACTCATGACTGTAAATCACTATACCACTCTTCAGCCTTACTTCTTGAGATGGATCCAGTAAATGAATTGTCAAATAATTAATGAAGGATATAATGTAGTAAAGCATAACTAATAGAAAAGAAAACTCTTCTGTCCATGCTCCAGTGCCTTAAGGGCTCCTAAAAGGGAATCAGGGTTCCTGGGTTTAAGTTGCACCTGGTGTATGGGAATTCATTCTTTATGACCACATACATTTAATGCTCACTATTCAGTCATTTTATATTGAAGAGCCAACTAATTTAGGTGTCCAGAAGATCACCTGTTACTCTATTAGGGCTGCAACGGATCATGTCGTAGTTTCTGGTAGCCAGATATTTACTTAGTTTAAAGAACGTATATCTGGATATTCGCTTGCTTTCAGCATAACACGTTTCTAGTGATATATCAAATGTTAGCTCACCATTTTCCTGTAACCAATTGCTATAGATGTTTATAATAACAGCCAAAGTTTTAAAATATTTATTCAATACTCTATAGTGTAGAAAGCTGGTAACATAGAGCAAGAAACTCCTCCGCAGCCATTTTATTGCAAATATAATTTCACATGTTCACTTTCTGAGCATGGGCACAAATTAAACAAATATCTGGATGCTAAAAATACATTTGAATACCTGAATAATGAGCGAATACTCGTTGCAGCCCTAGTACAAATTGCTGAATGAATGAATGCTTGGTTAGCGATAGTAGTCATATTATTCTCAATTTATATAATACTATATCGCCCCAGTATATTGATGAAATATGTAATCACTACTTAGTTTAAATATTATTTGATAATATATAGTCAGTTTTACAAACTCCTACAAATAATTGAATGCTAAACTGAATAAGGCTGAAAGAGGAAAATAGTTGCCTGGTGCACGAGTGAAGCATTCAGTATCACTTGTGCAGTATATAGAGGATTGTGAAGTGCTGATGGTTGTCTGGTTGTTGTAGCTTAGTGGTGAGAGCACTGGTGGCTGAAGTCAGTGGTCCTGGGTTCAATCGCCAGTGACTACCAGCATTTTTCACTTTCCTCTTTCAGCCTTTTTCATGTTTATTTCAATGTTGGGTGAGATTAACAAAGTAATATATTAATGAATATATTGACCAGTGAAACAGCTTAAGGAGAGACACTCAGCTGAATTTGCCTGTACCTAAGTAGTAGACATTGTCTATGAAATGTTTCGCTCCAGTGGCTCAGTTGATAGAGCATCTGACTAGTGATCAGGACCTTGTCCATGAAATGTTCTTCCTCGACCTGGCTCCAGGTGCTCAGTTGATAGAGCATTTGACTAGTGATCAGAACCTTGTGTATGAAATGCTCCTCCTCAACCTGGCTCCAGTGGCTCAGTTGATAGAGCATCTGACTAGTCAGAAGGTCCTAGGTTCAAATCCCAGCTGGTCCAGATTTTTTTCTGGATTTATGTCTCTCTCTTTATTCCAATACACATCAACCTGGTTATTCAGATTATTCACAATAATTATTATATTAATGATTTTCGTACTTCCCATCTACAGTCCATTCCAAATATTATGCCACAAGTGGACCAATGGCCAAAGGAAACAATGTCAAAGAACAGATATCATAATGTTATACCAAGTGAGTTTAACATCTGGTTTAATGAGGTATAGAGATTATTCATGTTTCATTAACCTCACAAATGTTGGTTTGGAATCATAAACAACGTGATTATGTTCATATTGTTATCTCTTCTTTGCGTATGTCATTTCTATCATTATTAGTACATATAAGGGGTGGGAATTAGCTGAGAATCTGAAATCCATTATCACTAACTTCAAATTGATTAATAATTGATTAAAATCAGCGGAAGTAATTAGGCCAATTAAGTCAATTAATACATGAAGCTCCTCCCATTTGATGATCAAAGAGGCTCCCTGTCACTTCCATATTGTACACTATTTGCTGCTGCATGCTTGAAAAGTATGTCTTCTGGAATAATTAGCATAATCGATATCACAGACTTACAATTGATAATAATAAGAATTTTCAATATTGATTGATTAATTGATTAATCATCCCAGCAGTATATATATATATATATACGATTGTTGGTCATTCCAAACTAAAATTATAAGCATTTTTTTGAGGCTAAAGTGAAACATGATTGACTTTTACCAAATGAATGAAGTTTGATACAGTAACAGAGTTAACATAGCTCAGGCCAATGCAAATTACTGTTTTGATCTGTTACAAATTTTATTCATTTTTACTCACATAAAAAAAACCAGTGGAGATAAGCAATTGCTTCTATTTGTGGGACTGTCTGATAGATTAGGAGAAAAGATGCTGAATTCCTAGTTGAACCCACAACCCAGGCTTGCTAGGCCACTGTGACTCAGCTGGTAGAGACTGAGCCATGTCCCTTGCCACAGGCCTAATGGTCTTATGGTTGTCATCATTCAGTGATCATGGCTGACTTTCTCATGTCTGAAACACAACAAACTATTATAGTTATTATTTTAATTATCCACTCTTTGCTTTTTAAAAGTTTCTTGTAGAATTTGAAGAGTATATTGCATCTAGAACAGCTATTAGTTCCAGTTTCTATGTAAAGCTACAAGGAGCTTTCTTCCTGCTGGTCTGTTGATCTAGAGCTAGAGCGCACATTCTGTTACACACCACGCCCATTAATTGACCGTGCTCCGGGAATGACGCAACTTCCTTAAATGTGTATACAATGTGTATATACACATATGACACAAGCATATATATTTATAAGCATACATTGAACCCATGGTAAAGCAATCATAGGATGGCCCTACGAGCCATAAAAATTAAGAACAAAATAACTACAATAGGCTGTTGGATTTCAGCTTTGATCATATGCTGTGGTTTCAACATGACAAAAGCCAGCAAATATTAACTTTTACCGATCACCAGGACACTTTTTCTCCACATAATATATTTTTATTATAGTAATAAATATGATTATTTCTTGTCTACTATTCTATAGCTCCTGAGACAGCAGTGATGCTAACAGATACTGGAGAGCCAGCATCTACTTACATCAATGCTAATTATATGAAGGTTAGTCTGTATCCAAAGAAATGACTCGAGCATACCCACACACCCCAGAAGCAGTGTGTTTCACATGACAATTATCTTCCCTCCCTAATACAAAAATCATGTATGAAGCTCTCACATGTGTGTATATATATTGTCATATTGCAAGAAGATGTGGAAGCAGAGGTAAGGAAAGGAGTGAAGGATGAGAAGGAAGAAGCACAGTGATAATTAAAGGGTTAAGAATCCTAGTGGTCTAACCACAAGACTATATCCATATTACAGAGTGTTTGATACGTTTTGAAGCATGGGCCAAATTGGCTCAACAATTGTTAGTGTGCCATTGGAAATACATCTTGAGCCAATTAACAAACAATTAATGTTGTTATTGACAATATAATCATAATTAACTGTGCCACTGGGCCAAAAAGACAATTGTGCTGTGCCAAAAAAGAAGCTCTTTGGGCCAATGGTGCACCATATGAGCTTATCAAAAACACTGCCAAATTAACATGAAAATACACTATTTAAAGAGGAAATCAACAATTTAGACAATTTCTCATAGTTGATTTTGGGAAATTGTCTAAATACCAGTTGTTTATACAAGCTGTAATAACTAACTGGTATTTGTGTCCATGTACTCTGAATACTAAGGTTCTGTAAAAGTGTAAAACAAATTATTTTTTGTGAGATCCTCAATGGAGCTCTTCAGCTTGATCAATAATCTGTGTACTAAGACTGGAGTTACACTTCTACAGGACCCAGTATTCAGAGTACATGGACACAAATACAAGTTATTTATTACTGCTTGTAAATATATTCCAAGTTAAGGCAGTGCTCGGGCAATTAGATTACAGTACGAGATCCCAAATAAGAAACTTGCAATGCTATTAATGCAGTATATGTAATTACTATTAATTGTAATTATCCATTCCTAATTCACATTTCATGTAAACTGTTTAATAGGACATATCATAATTCAAATGGAATTAATTCTGAACATACATATACATGTAGTTTGTGTGGAATAGAGTCTAATGATACATGTACCTTGGAAGAATAACTTTGATAGTTTTTATGAGTTGTAGTAGACCAATGAAACTGTGATGAATCAATTATTATAACATTACTCTTTGATGCATTACATCACATCCTCTTGAGGTAGATCTAACCATTTGAATCCAACTCTACAAATTTCTCAGTAATTCCTCTGTATCACAAAACTAAAAACAGAAGCCATTCTAAACAATACTTACAAGTTTTTAATCTTTTTTTCTCTACAGGGATATGACGGCACACCAAAGGCATATATTTCTGCTCAAGGTACAGTTCAATTAGTTTTCAAAGCTTCTAAATTTGTTCTTAGAATTAGTTGTGACAGTATGAGAAAACGGATTATTAGAAAATTAAATTTTGTTTGGTCAAATGCAAGGCTTGCTACTTTGTGTAGTACTAAAATATGTATCTAGGTGGAGCAATAGTTGCTCTTCCTGGATACCAGATTTAGGTGGCCAGCTGTAGAAAATGGCCGAGTGGTGAGTGTTTGAAGGTAAGCATATAATCAACATTAGTTTCTTAATGACTTGTTTTCTCATTGACATTCACATATGTACACATACATGTACGTATGATTACTAATCAGACGATTTGTCCAGTCAAATGCACTATTGAATGCATGCATGTGTTAGTATGTGTTCAATCAACATTAATACAACACACACTTTACTGGATATTTGCACTATGCATGTGCATAAGAAACCTTGTTGCCATAGTAATTCTTCATGAATTTATAATGAGCTCAGTTTCGACATTATAATTCTCAAGTACCTAACTGCTCACTCCCTTGAAGACACCCTGAAACTCATGTGCTTGTTTGTTGTTGAAATGACTTTACTGACGACTTCCCTTCGTTAATTGGATTTAGTTTTAATGATTTTATTATAGGTCCAACTTACGACACTGTTCCTGATTTCTGGCGTATGATTTGGGAATGTGATATTAATTCAATAGTGATGTTAACAAGCATAGTTGAGGGAGGAAAAGTGAGTTCATTATTAACTTTCAGTTGTGCCATGTCTGAGAAACACTAAAGGTCTTTCTCCTTGACCTCAGAAAATATCCACAATTATACCATGCTATGATTAAATTGACCAATCAGATTGCTTTATACCAGGTGAATAAATCATTTGTACACCTCCCAGGAAAACTTATTCACCTCCTGTTTTTCGCCAGGAATAGATGACTCAATGATATTATATATTTGATAAAACAAAATGTAGCTTTAATTATGTAAAAAATAACTTCACAGTAGTGACTACAGAGAGAAAGGCAAACATAGCTTCCAATATGTCAGTTGTGTGCTGTAATAGTTCAGTATATTTTTTTGAGATGGATCAAATAAGATCCTAATATAGATCTATCAATGAGGTAGGCCTAAGCGCCTGAGATTGTGGAGGGGCTGCCATGCATATTGCATGTATGCATTAATCATTGTAGTAAATATGTGTCTCTCTTAATTTCTAATCATTTATATACATGTTTGTGTCAGATATGCAACTATGTGTTTTATACATGGTTAAGGAAGTTGTGTCATTACAAGGGGTCGGTCAATTAATGGCGTGATACATATACATATAAAAATGCATGCTCAAGCTACAGACCAGCAGGAGGATTCAAGAAGAATGTAAAACTACAACTAATACTAATAGCTGTTGTATATAGCAGAGAAACAGTATATAGATGATGCAAAAATTTTTAACAAGTAAGTATAATACGTTGTTGAGTTTCAGACATGAGGAGGTCATCATTTAGAACCTTGAAGTAGTACTTCAGTAACGCTTACTTCTTCAGGCCCCAGTTTCCGGAGTACACAGAAAAGTAAAGACACTAGTGCCATCAGCAATGATAAGGATACAAAGCAATCATAAGGATACTTTTTCTCAATACGTATATCATTTTTGAAATATAGATTATTATAACAAGCCCACAACCCACCCACTATTAATAGTAACAAAACAGCTACTTAACAAGTTGACTCATAAACTTTTTGCAATGACTGTTACATAAAAAAAGTGAAGTACCATTAATAAAAAACATCTTAAAAAATGAAAGAACATGTAGTGAATATATCAAAACAGAAAAATAGCACGGGAACGAGATTGAGATGGTGACTTGCTTTTGGCAACAAAATTAAATACCACTTCCACATAACAACCATACATAAGTATATGTTGCTAGAGTAAAGGAAAAACACAAAGAAGTGATACTTAAGTATGGTTGTTATGTGGAAGTGGTATTTAATTTTGTTGCCAAAGGCAAGTCACCATCCCAATCTTGTTCCTGTACTTTTTAGTTTTGATATATATCCCTACATAATTTTTCATTTTTAAAAAATTTTATGTATGAAAGTAGTTTAATTTAGTAACATCTACCGAAAACTAATACCATACATCTACTTCTGATATCTCATTTTGTGTACGATCTTGTTTTCATACTTTTGGGTTTTATATCCCTACGAATTATTTATTTTATAATTAGAAAACGTTTACTACTATAAAATACTGTACCCCTCCTCTACACTTCGTGGCAAGGATAATAATATACCCTTTCCACCTACACTTTACAATGAGGGTAATAATATACCCATTCCACCTACACTACACAATGAGGGTAATAATATACCCCTTCCGTCTATGCTTCATGGTTAGTGTAATAATATACCCCTTCCACCTACACTACACAATGAGGGTAATAATATACCCCTTCCACTTACACTACACAATGAGGGTAATAATATACCCCTTCCGTCTACACTACACAATGAGGGTAATAATATACCCCTTCCGTCTACACTACACAATGAGGGTAATAATATACCCCTTCCGTCTACACTACACAATGAGGGTAATAATATACCCCTTCGTCTACACTACACAATGAGGGTAATAATATACCCCTTCCACCTACACTACACAATGAGGGTAATAATATACCCCTTCCACCTACACTACACAATGAGGGTAAAAATATACCCTTCCGTCTATGCTTCATGGTTAGTGTAATAATATACCCCTTCCACCTACACTACACAATGAGAGTAATAATATACCCCTTCCACCTACACTTTACAATGAGGGTAATAATATACCCCTTCCGTCTACACTACACAATGAGGGTAATAATATACCCCTTCCACCTACACTACACAATGAGGGTAATAATATACCCCTTCCACCTACACTATACAATGAGGGTAATAATATACCCCTTCTGTCTATGCTTCATGGTTAGTGTAATAATATACCCCTTCCACCTACACTACACAATGAGGGTAATAATATACCCCTCCGTCTATGCTTCATGGTTAGTGTAATAATATACCCCTTCCACCTACACTACACAATGAGGGTAATAATATACCCCTTCCACCTACACTTTACAATGAGGGTAATAATATACCCCTTCCGTCTACACTACACAATGAGGGTAATAATATACCCCTTCCACCTACACTACACAATGAGGGTAATAATATACCCCTTCCACCTACACTACACAATGAGGGTAATAATATACCCCTTCCATCTACACTACACAATGAGAGTAATAATATACCCCTTCTGTCTATGCTTCATGGTTAGTGTAATAATATACCCCTTCCGTCTACACTACACAATGAGAGTAATAATATACCCCTTCCACCTACACTACACATTGAGGGTAATAATATACCCCTTCCGTCTATGCTTCATGGTTAGTGTAATAATATACCCCTTCCACCTACACTACACAATGAGGGTAATAATATACCCCTTCCGTCTATGCTTCATGGTTAGTGTAATAATATACCCCTTTCGTCTACACTACACAATGAGAGTAATAATATACCCCTTCCACCTACACTACACAGAAAGGCTAATATACCACTCCTGTCTACTTCATGGTTAGTGTAATAATATACCCCTTCCGTCTACACTACACAATGAGAGTAATAATATACCCCTTCCACCTACACTACACAGAAAGGCTAATATACCACTCCTGTCTACTTTATGGTGATGGTAATAATATACCCCTTCCGTCTATGCTTCATGGTTAGTGTAATAATATACCCCTTCCGTCTACACTACACAATGAGAGTAATAATATACCCCTTCCACCTACACTACACAGAAAGGCTAATATACCACTCCTGTCTACTTCATGGTTAGTGTAATAATATACCCCTTCCGTCTACACTACACAATGAGGGTAATAATATACCCCTTCCGTCTATGCTTCATGGTTAGTGTAATAATATACCCCTTCCGTCTACACTACACAATGAGAGTAATAATATACCCCTTCCACCTACACTACACAGAAAGGCTAATATACCACTCCTGTCTACTTCATGGTTAGTGTAATAATATACCCCTTCAGTCTACACTACACAATGAGAGTAATAATATACCCCTTCCACCTACACTACACAGAAAGGCTAATATACCACTCCTGTCTACTTCATGGTTAGTGTAATAATATACCCCGTCCGTCTACACTACACAATGAGAGTAATAATATACCCCTTCCACCTACACTACACAGAAAGGCTAATATACCACTCCTGTCTACTTCATGGTGATGGTAATAATACTCTTTGCATTTCATTCACAATTGATATCACAAACATAGTCTCCAACTCTTAATAACAAGATATATAGAGAAAAATATCCCTATGATTGCTTTATGGTGACCAATAGTCATTTCTAATGGCTTGTCTGAAATCCCACAATATATTATAGTTGCTTGTAATTTTGCAATGCAGAGCTCGAAATGCTGTCCAGCAATTGGCCATTTTCCAGACATTTTGGTTCTTTGTCTGGACAAAATTGTATTTGAGTGGACCAATTGTGTCATTATTTATAAGAACAGTAACCTCACAGCAAGGTTAATTATTATTCAAGAGCAGTCATGGCCTAGTGGGTTACTTCTGTATCTCATAAGCCATAAATTGGTACAGTGCTAGTTTTCTGGACAAAATTCACAATTTGCTGGTCAAACATTGTTTTTGTCTGGATGTTTCTGCTGGACATTTTCAAAAGCTATTTAATGTATTTTAGCTATAAGAGCTATTAATTGTAGTTTCCACAAGCTGATATCATCCTGCTGGTCTGGTATAGCTTGAGTGCAAGTTAGTTTTCTGCACCAATTAATATACATGTATATAGATCCAACCCCGCAGAAACCAATCATGGGGTAGTGTCACTGGCCAGCCTGTATTTGGGAGGGCCCGATATAACAGTCTGGTGACTCTTGTAGACTCACTACAGGAATGTGTGCAGCACCGATCAGATCATAGCTTTCAAGGAATGTTAATTACTAATCGTCTCTGTATGGCTGGATATTTATTCATCAGCATGTGTATTCTACAGCTATCTTCAATCCTCCCAAACTTTTGACTTTAAAGAACAGGGAAATGATGTTTTTGCGAGTGTTACAATTTAAGTTGCAGTTTTATGCACGCACTTGAATAATTGCATTCCTACTTGTCACGAAAAGTTGACAAAGTTACCAGACTGTTATTTCAGGACCCAGCGAGACTAATCATAGTGATGGCCCTGTGAACCTTTTATTTCATTCAATGATTAAAATTTGAATATCTTTCCATCAAAACAGAACAAATGTGCAAAGTACTGGCCTCCACCAGAAGAGAATGATACAGTAAGTCCATAGTTTAATTCTAATGATATTGCAGTATACAGTAGTATAATTATAATGATATTGTACATAGTACAGTATACACTAGTACATAATGTATTGTACATAGTGCAGTATACAGTAGTGCATACATAGATAGTACAGTACACACTACATAGTACATAATGATATTGTACATAGTGCAGTATACACTAGTACATGCATAGTGCAGTATACACTAGTACATAATGATATTGTACATAGTACAGTATACACAGTACATACATAGTGCAGTATAATTTATACTAGTACATAATGTATTGTATATAGTACAGTATACAGTAGTACATACATAGACAGTACAGTACACACTACATAGTACATAATGATATTGTACATAGTGCAGTATACACTAGTACATGCATAGTGCAGTATACACTAATACATAATGATATTGTACATAGTACAGTATACACTAATACATAATGATATTGTATATACATAGTGCAGTATACACTAGTACATAATGATATTGTACATGGTACATGATATTGTATACACTGAACTACACTGAACTAACTTATTAACAAACTATGTTATGATGAAGTTTAGCTTATAAAAAAATATTTGTATTTAATTTAGCAAACTTATGGGAAGTATGTTGTAAGAAATAACTTTGAAGAGACTTTTCAACATTACAAGATCACTTACTTGTCAATATATCCTGTAGATCAGGTATCAGTGATGTTTGTCTGACTGTCTGTCTACATATATGTATGTATGCTTGTATGTATGTATGTATGTATCTATGTATGTTTGTTTTATGTATGCACCTATTATGTATGTATGTATGTATGTATGTACATATGTATGTATGTATGTATGTATGTATGTATGTATGTATGTATGTATGCATGTATGTATGTATGTATATATTGTACATATGTATGTATGTATGTATATAATTGTACATATGTACATATGTATATATATTGTACATATGTACCTATGCTTGTATGTATGTATGGATGTATGTATGTATGTACGTATGTATGTATTTATATATATATCTATGTATGTATGTATATACATACGTATGTATGTATATATGTATGTTGTACATATGTACGTAGCCTAGAAGAATTACTGTTTAGATTTACTCTTGTCCTGCTCCCCATATATACTTTGTATACAGTTCAGTTTCAGAGATTTATCAGACATTGTCCTACATCTACACCAAGGGGGTGTATATCATTAATTACCAGTCCTGTAGCAGTGCTCGAAATATTATACAGCAATTTGCGACATTTTGGCTCTGTCTGGAAAAAATTGCTTTGACTGGACAGATTGTCTGTTGAATAGTACAAAAATAAGTACAGTAATCTCACAGCAAGGTTAATTATTAGTCAAGAGCAGTCACACCCAGTGAGATACTTCTATATATCATAAGCCATATATGAATACAGTGCTGGTTTTCTGGACAAAATTCACAATTTGCTAGTAAAATATAATTTTATCCAGATGTTTCTGCTGGACACTTTCAAAAACTATTTTGAGCACTGCTGTAGGGGTACTAGGGTAGTAGTTGTGTCTAAAATGGTGTTGTTTCAGTTTGACAATAGCTTATATATAATTATAGTTATATTAATGTGTGCAGATATGTGTTTTGTATTGTAATTATAAATCTAGTGGGAGAGGTAAATGCCCGACCTCCTAAAAGAAACAGTCCATGATGGCTACAAACAACATACATATAAATACATACATGTACATTTGAATGGGATATATTAAATATTTTGCTTAATTGGAAAAATGTTGTTGATCATTCCAAACTTAAAGGATGGTTATTTGTTTGAGGTCAATGAGAATGTGATATTCCAAACATTCAATTGTGAACTTCAACAGAATTATTTAATTTACCACTGACAGGTGTCACACACAACAACTGAAGCCTAGATGTTTAATTGTTCTCATTAGAGATGGCTGTAAGACGAGGCTTCTTTATCTAGCATTAAAACCATCAAATCTAATATACTTCACCAGCAAACTTTCAAGTGGCCACAGTTACATATTGTAGCAAGTTTAGTATTTTTCTTATATAAATAGATTTAATTGTATTGTACTATATACATATAACTTTCATATGTCCCATTCTGCTATGTATATATTCGCTGAATCATATTCCACATGAAGCCTCTCTAATGAAAGCTCACCGCCAACTTTGAGACACCGCCACCATCAGGGATATGACCACTAAGAATGCAAATATTTGGCTCTAATTTAATATAAGTTCAACTTCTGGGAAGATAACCACGGATCAAATTTGTGTATGTCACGCTTTCCCAGACTTCATATTATCATCAAAGACATTTTCATTACACGAGATATTGTTTTTTAATTAGAAGACATAATATGTATTGTAAAGATTTTTGATTAATGTTGACAGTACTATTACATAGTATTAATGAGATTAATGTTGACAGTACTATTACATAGTATTAATGAGATTAATGTTGACAGTACTATTACATACTATGTAGTAGTACTGCCAACATTAATCTCATTAATCTATTACATAACCTATGGTATTGTAGAGAATACATGTTCCAGGTCCTCCTCATTTGTCTCGTGTATATAATTATATTATCCCTTATTGTAGAGAATACATGTTCCAGGTCCTCCTCATTTGTTTAGTGCATATCCCTATGGTATTGTAGAGAATACATGTTCCAGGCCCTTCATCAATATTCATTGTGTTCCAGCCAATTCATATGTCTGATGTTAAACTTAATTATAATCATGGTATTATAGTCAATACTTGTTCCAGGAATACCTTCAATATTCATTGTATTTCAGGCCCACCTTATTTAATATTCATTTATTTAGTAAACTACTGTAATATGTGTAATTTATGTATATATGTGTATGTACTTGTATCTTATGTTAGCATTATATCACACACAGCTGTTGTATTAGTTAGCAATTGTACAATATTATTATAATGTGATCATGACCTTCTTCAAACATTGAATTACAAGTTCATCATATTATTTTGTTGCTGGATTCAGAGAATTCATAAACTTCCCTTTTGTCCTTTCATCCATTATATAATTTTTTATACATGCAATCGTCTGAACTTTTTCATGTGACTTTTACACATGGCAGCTGCTGCTCACTAGTTGGTAAAAAGCAGTTTATAATTAGCTGGATATTAGTGCTGATTGAGAGTGATAATTGCAAGTCCAAAGATGTTCAAAAGTTGAGCTACGATACCTTATCTTCTCAAGGCTTCTCATAAATGAGGGTCTGACTGTAGAAAAGTCTGCAACTCTCTAGTAAATGTTTATATTTACCTGTAAATTGTTCTCAACAAAGTTTCAAATGTTTAGTAGGTTCCAATCTACTTCTTTGACAGAAGCTGTTCATGCTCTTCTTTTATCACAAAGACAAATTACAAAGTTATTTTTAACAGCTGTATAGCGATATATGCACCCAAATGCACCACAGCTATACTACCTTCTTTTCTTTTTGACTACCAGCAGCAAATTATATTGGATCACATGATATCTGAATACTTTAGCACTCAAAATTAGTTTAGCCGATTCCATGTAGATATATATATATATAGAGAGAGACAGAGACGGAGAGTGTGTGTTACCATGATTACTAGCTATACTCAATTAAGCCAGAAATAATGTCAATAATTAGGCAATTATACCCACTTGATGAATCCTTTATCATCAAAGAAAAGAGTAATGTACTCTATATTAATATGTCAAAGTGCAGCCAACTCTGTACTCTAATGTAATAATACACATTCACACACACGCACACACACACACGCGCGCGCGCGCACACACACACACACATGTATATATATATATACAGTGCTGTATTTAGGATTCTGTGGAAGGGGGGGGGCAAATATGTGTGTCTGGGAACAAAGGGGGGGTAAAGTCCCCCAGTTTGTGTATAAGCACGTGTAAAGCTAGGGGGGTTCGGGAGAAAATTTCTATAGAATCACCACAGAAACTAACAGAGACTAATCTTGAAGAAATTGTGAACATATGGAGCAGGAAATCTGCTGTTCAGTTAAAATAATACATTTAACTGATATGTACCTATAATACATGGTATATGTATGATTGTTCTTGAAAATCATTAATTATTATTTGTCAATGTTCAAGGGGGGGCAAAATATCGGTAAGGGGGGCCAATGCTCCCCCCCCCCCCCCTAAATACAGCCCATATTATATATAATTATAATAATTATAATTATTATTAATATTAATATTAATATTTTAAGTGATTCTATAATTGCATATACCTGCCTTGCCCTGATGGATGGATGGATGGGGTTAAGGATGACTTCCCGGTCTTACTCTAGCCTGATATATAAATATATTCATAATTATATACATGTACTATATATGGCATAATTTATTATAATTATAGTGCATTAAGCAGCTGTTCAACATAATTAATTGCTTCAATTTACTCTCAATTACTAACATCATGTGTTTACATGTATCTATCTGTGTACATTTACACACATGTATCTGTCTGTGTACATGTACACACATGTATATCTATCTGTGTACATCTACACACATGTATCTGTCTGTGTACATGTACATACCTGTATCTGTCAGTGTACATGCACATACATGTATCTGTCTGTGTACATGTACATACATGATGTTATAGGAGATGTAGAAAGAGAGAAAGAAAGAAAGAAAGAAAGAAAGAAAGACACCTGAGACAATGGAAACATGTATCTGTTTGTGTACATACATACATATGTATCTGTGTGTGTATATGTATACACATGTATCTGTGTGTACATGTATATGCCTGTACATGCATGTACATGTATTTGTCTGTACATGTCTGTATATGCATTTATCTGTACATGTATATGAATGTACATGTATCTGTTTGTACATGTTTGTACATGTATCTGCATGTCTGTACATGTATACATATGTATCAGTCTGTACATTTACATGTATCAGTGTACATGTGTACATACATACACATGTATCTGTGTGTATATGTATACACATATATCTGTCTGTACATGTATATGCATGTACATGCATGTACATGTATCTGTCTGTACATGTTTGTACATGTATATGCATGTATTTGTATGTGAATGTACATGTATACATATGTATCAGTCTGTACATGTATTCTCATGTATCACTCTGTACATGTACATGTATCAGTGTACATGTGTAAGTACATAATGCTTTGAATGTGGTAGGTAAAATATCTAATACTTCTTGTTACAATAAGAGATCATAACCAGCTGGTAACATATTTGTAATAAATACAACTTACATTTAGATCAGCAATCATATCTATCTGTCTATCTATCTATCTATCCATCTATCTATCTATCTATCTAACTATGTGTGTATCTATCTATCCTATTTTTATTCTATCTGCTTATATGGATGGATAGATTGATGGATAGAAAAAATATTAAATGGATGAGATAGACATATTTATATATAGATACGTACATGTAGATGAATAGTGTTTATTTATCATTGACACCAATCAATCAGTTTTTTAAGCACTCTTATTCATCTCTCCCATCATTGAATAATACTACACTGTGGTCAGAATTAAGACACCATATTATAGTGTTATAATTAATTAATGATTCTAAAATAGTTTGTTATGAACAACTCAATCATTGTTACAAGTTGTGAGTAAACATACATTATCATGTGTTATACATGTACATCAGTGTGTGCATACGTGTGTATGCGTGCATGTGTGTGTGTGTGTGTCTGTATGTGTGTGTTCTACCCAATGGACATGAAGTTCAATCAACCATTTGTTAATTTGAATGACCTATGCTTGTGTCTTGCCTCCTCCACAGATGGATGACGCTAGTGTCGAAAGAGATATATATCACTTTTGTTTTTTGGGATGGCCAGATTCTGGTATGTATGTAACTATGTATGTCATAATTACATATATAAATTACAGTACATTTATAATAAAATACATAGTTATCAATCTACATAATTGCCTGTGTGTATGTATGTGTGTACATGCATGTGCAATGGTGTGTACATCAAGCTATCTAGTACTACTTCCGAACATTTTCACCTATTTCACCACCTGTGTCCTGGCACTCCATATTGGTTTCCAATTTACCAGACATTCACTACATTTATCGGATAATATCCTAGATGAATGACTGTTTCCATACCACAGTGTATGTGTTTATGTCTGTGAATGTTTGTATTCACCTCCTCTTACTTTTATATTCATAATTATATTTTTGCAGCATTTGAGTTTAAATTCTTTAGTGTCAACACATTATATATCTGCCAGATATCAAATTATAACATAAATTTGAATTCACTGGATGTATTCAATTTGTAGTTATAAATTTCGTACTATAATGTGAATGACCTTTAGTTACTCTGAAATAGAGTTGTGTTTTAGTTAACTATAAACTAAATTAGTTTAAATTACTAGTCTACTGTAACAACTAAAATGAAAAATGGCCAATAATGGGCACTTTTAGTTAGTTAACTAAAACTAAAACTCCTTTAGTAAGCCTAAAATTGCTTTGGTTAATTAACTGCAACTATAACTAAAATTGTGAAAAGCTATAACTAAAAGTGGTCATACTAAAACAACATTACTCATTACTCTGTAAGCAGTTATCAGCATCACAAGGAACAATACCACAACAGTCAACAGTAATTTTGTATGGTAATCTCTAGAGGTGGAACGGATCCTGTCTTTTACTATCCACATATCTATTC
The DNA here is from genome assembly GCA_947044365.1 of Petrosia ficiformis. Lineage (NCBI taxonomy): Eukaryota > Metazoa > Porifera > Demospongiae > Haplosclerida > Petrosiidae > Petrosia > Petrosia ficiformis. The sequence continues at coordinate 2,917,694 of OX345639.1, forward strand.
ACAGTAACGGTCGGGTACCCGGATAATTGCTCTAAAAATTCATGACTTATTGGCACTTTAATATTAAGTATTATCTCACCTTTTGCTGTAATCAACTGCAATAGATGTTTATACAAGCAGCATTGGTGTTTCTACAGATTGTTCTGCACTCTATAAGCCAAAATAGCTGGTAACACAGAGCAAGATACTTATCAACAATAGACAGCTGTTACAATTTATTTTTATCACTGGAAGTACTTATGTGAGAACTGAGAAATGGAGACTACTACTTCTTGTTGGACATATTCCAAGGAAGATACCAGCTGCTTGTTTTATATTTCTCAGTGAAAAACATTTAGAATGTGGATGTGCATTTGTGAACTAATTGGCAAATTTTATTTTGATGGTTTGAACCCGAAACCACTAAATAAAAAACACTACCAATATTTTCATGTATGCAGTATAATTGTAACTGTAATTGACCCCTCCCCCTTCAGGAGGGCTACTGTAAATGGTTTGGAAAAATGTCTGTCTGTGTGTTTGACCCCGCTGTACCTCAAGAACTGGACACTCCTGGACTTCCATACTTGGTGTGTTGTATACACTCCTCCAAAGTGGCAAGAACGAGCACTTATCAAAAGTGTAAGAAATTTGCTAGGTGTGTCTTCTTTTAGTCTTCCTTGCATCTAACGAAACATGAGGCTGCCTTAATGACTCCTCTTTCCAACAAAGCAAGTTAGAATCTTTGAACATGTATACTTCGAAAGTTATAAGCCTGACAAATGAAACACCCCACCCATCATTATACCATAATTATACAATCAATTGCTATATATTTAATTTATATATTTATGATGTCATATTATCTAATCAATGTTATTCGTCATTTGTAAGGAAACACGGGTTCAAAACATTCTCTTGGCTTCACAAAGTATGTTAAGAATTTAATTATTATCTGGTGCTACTTTTGTCGGCGAACCAATGTTGTTTGAATCCAAACAAATATAATTAATCCTTATTAGTGAAATTTCATATTACAATATTTTAAATACTTGCTTTACATATCTAAGTATATCTAGAGTGCTGTCTGATTATATTTGGACTAATTTAATCTCCTGTTTATCACAATTTATGTGATTTGATATTTCAATGTTGCTCCAAATATGAATGGAGTACCTTCTAATGAGGAAGTGTCTTGGAAAATGTAATGATTTCTTTGGACTAATTTAATCTCCTGTTTATCGCAATTTATGTGTGTGTACATACATAATTATAATTATACATACATACATGTACATACATACATACATACATACATACATACATACATACATACATACAGTCATACATACATACATACATACATTAATACATACATACATACCTACAATGTAGGTATGTATGTACGTATGTATGTATGTAGTACATACATACATACATACATACATACATACATACATACATACAGTCATACATACATACACACAAACATACATACATACATACATACATACATACATACATACATACATACATACATACATACATACAGTCATACATACATACACACAAACATACATACATACTTACATGCATACATACATAAATACATACATACATACATACATTAATACATACATACATACCTACAATGTAGGTATGTATGTACGTATGTATGTATGTAGTACATACATACATACATACATACATACATGTACCACATATATACATGCACACATACATACATACATACATACATACATACACACATACATAAATACATATATATATATACATTACAAATAATAGTGAAGAAGCCATTAATTACATTAACTGACACGTGTGAAGGACTGGCTATATAATCTCTTTATCAAATTTTATTGGTTTCCTTTAGCACATAACATGTATGTATTATATGTATGTAAAAACACACAAATATACAATTATAATTATGAATAAATAATAAATTTAATGTGTTGTGACGAGATACTTTTGGGAAATAATCTCAATGTTATAATTATGTTGTGAGTGAGTATATTTCTCCAAAATTAAATACATACTATAAATAAGAATATAATTACTTACTATCATACATATATGTGTGTGGGTGTGTGTGTATATATGCATGTATGTATGTACATGTGAGGATAAGTGTGTGTGTGTGTGTGTGTGTGTGTGTGTGTGTAGTGTGTATTTAGTATGTATATATGTATTGTGCGTTTGTATGTATGTATACTATATGTTTGTATGTACATACAAGGCGCTTCTTGAAGACTGTGACTTACCCACAAACAAGATGAAGCAAATGAAAGATTATTAATTATACTAAGTGTTTACAAGTGCAAATAGCCTCCCACACGCTGCTTCAATTTCTTTTTACCTAAACGAGTTTTAAAAATCATTTCAGTGACCATCAAAGGCATTATAAGTGCATGTACGTACTACGTACATACATATGTATGTGCTCATATGTCTAATTATGTACATGTATACATTATGTACATGTATGTATGTATGTATGTATGTGTGCATGTACATGTATGTATGTATGTATGTATGTATGTATGTATGTATGTATGTATGTATGTACATGTATGTATGTGTATGTATGTATCTATGTATGTATGTATGTATGTATGTACATGTATGTATGTACATGTATGTATGTATGTATGTACATGTATGTATGTATGTATGTATGTACATGTATGTGTACACAATGTTTATTGAATCAAATATATTCTTGGAATCCAGACACATACACATCACTCCTTCGGCTGACCCTATTTCCCTTGTCATGCCAGCTCCATTACTTGTTAATGAATTCTATGCTGCCCCAAAATTATTTTTATATTCTTATCAGATTTCTTTGATTATGTATGGAGTCTATGTATGGTGAAGAGAGTGTACACACAGCGTCAGTGTGTCTGTGTTTATGTATGTGTTTGTGTTTATGCATGGTCTATGTCCATTAATGATGTTTGAGCACGTGTAGTACAAGAACTGTGTGTGTGTGTCTCGTCTCTCTATATATATATATCTCTCTCTCTCTCTCTTTCTCTCTCTCTCTCTCTCTCTCTCTCTCTCTCTCTCTCTCTCTGTCTCCCCCTCTCTGTCTCTCTGTCTCTCTCTCTGTCTCTCTGTCTCTCTCTGTCGGTCTCTCTCTCTCTCTCTGTCTCTCTCTGTTGGTCTCTCTCTCTCTGTTTAATACATAAACAAGAAACACAATCTACACAAACATCCACACAAAAATTAATATAATATACACACAACTTTAAATTATACTAACTCAAGCAAAGAAATGTACACATACGTACTTACATGCATGCATGCATATGCACATACACACACCATAAAAATATTCAATTATGTGTATGTACATATGAATTTGTGTACTTATAATATGTATGTATATTGTATGTGTATATGCTGATACTGGTGTAATTAATTTACATCTAACGTGTAAACGTAGTGGGGGGTATGTATTTGAACTCTTATTAGTATACACACACAAGTTTAACATACATAGTATAATATATTTAAGAAAAATATTTGCATGTATACATTCATATATATACATATAAATGTGTGTACATATATATGTATGCATGTATATGTGTACATATATATGTATGTATGTATAAATGTATGTACATATATATGTATGCATGTATATGTGTACATATATATGTATGTATGTATAAATGTGTGTACATATAATAATATGTATGTATGTGTGTATGAATGTGTGTACATATATATGTATGTATGTATGTATATTTAACACACTATAATTAATTTACATTCTAATGTGTGTAAACGTAGTGGGGGGTATTTATTAGTACATGAATACTCCTAGCAACGATAAAATAAATAATCTCACATGTTCTTGTGTAAATGTAATTGTAAAGTCCTCCATGTAAATGTAATTGTAAAGTAAATGTAATTATAAAGTCTTCCATGTAAAAATCATTATAGCATATGTCAATGTAAATATTACATACACAAATACTGCTGCAGTCAGTGGTAACAATTAAATGAGTTTCACATAGTCATCATCTTAAGTCAATGATCTCATATGTTTGTATGTACATGTTAAGTCTTCCAAGTACATTAAAGAAAGGTTTATAATATACATGTATGTGTATGTATTACATATGCAAACACTGCTACAGTCAATAGTAATGATGAAATAATACTAAAATTAGTTACGCAAGTCCAACATCTAAATCAATGATCTCAAATGTTTGTGTGTAAATGTAATTATAAAGTCTCCAGGCACCTTAAAAGGGATTGTATATATCTATGTACATAATTATATAGCACTGTTTATAATTGAAATGTGTACTATAGGATAGTTCTAACACCATTCATGGCAACTCTAGGCTAGTGACAAACATGTATATACGTAATGTACATACTAACACGTTAATACTCAACATTGCATAATTCTGATTGATGTCGTCATTATGTGTGTTGACTGGTTTGAGTTTCAGTTCAGAAGTGTATGTGTATTCAAAGTACAACTACAATTATATATGTCTTTCTGGTATTTTAGTGCTTCGTTCTTTGTACCTAAGGTCTTTGGGGTGTCAGATTAGGCATCATATTGTGTTTGTCAGTTTGGGAATGAGACTATAGACTGTTTGTTCAGAAATAAGATTATAAGCATTATATTTGGTTGTCAGTTTGGGAATGAGACTATACCAGTTAATATAGATTGTTGGTTCAATAATGAGCATTATATTGGGTTGTCAGTTTGGGAATGAGACTATACCAGTTAATATAGATTGTTGATTCAGAAATGAGATTATGAGTTACAAGTAGTCTCTACAGATTATATTAGATTATCAGAATAAATTAATATTTATATTTGTTTACAACCCATTCCTCATTAAACAGTTATGTATCAAATATCTTGTAATAATACCACTTCACAGTTAAACTAGTTTGTACAGATAATTAAATATTAATTTTAGTATTAAATTTCAAAATATGCTGTTTTGGGGGCCTTTTCCTGGTATGTAAGTATGTTGAAAGGAAGGTACTTGATAGTAAGGAAAAAGGAAGACGTTGTACTTGTGAATGATTTTGGACAATTCAACAGGATGTATTATATATCTAAACCATATCAAATCATATGCTCTTGTTTAATAGATAGATATAGTTCACAAGGAATACTGCATACTGATTATGGTTTTATATCTGTGTAACTTCTATTAAACCAACTTACTCACCACTACCTACCTACCTACCTATCTACTTATCTACCTGTCTACTTACCTATCTACCTACCTACCAACCTACCTATATCTATCTACCTACCTAACAATCTACCTACATACCTACCTACCTATGCCTCCCTACCTACCTACCTACCTACCTACCTATACCTATGCCGATATATCTACCTACCTACCTATCTACCTACCTATCTACCTACCTACCTATACCTACACCTATACCTATCTACCTATCTACCTACCTACCTATACCTATACCTATACCTACCTACCTACCTACCTACCTACCTACATATACCTATCTATCTACCTACCTACCTACCTACCTACATATTAAAAATAAATTGCAAACCATTGCATGTTAATGTTGTTACTACATTCATCAAGTATCATCCTTTCCTTTTAACAGGTGTTCCTAGAGAAGGTTTCACCATTTTACAGCTTCGCAGTGCTGTGGAGGCTGTCCGGAATATTAATTCCACTCTTCTTGTTCATTGCAGGTAGTTAGAACATTTACAGGTATTCTCCATGGTTAGAGGTGCAAAAGAAATACTACTCCCCAACACAAACCCCAAACAACTGTTTTCAAACCACAATTTACTCCCACATTTCTTTTCCTGATTTTAACTGTTTTCTTGTAGCTGTCAAAACAGTTCATACATAGCTCACTAATAAACGTATAATAGTTATTATGATACATAAACACATTTTATATCTTGTACTATAATTACATACATACATACGTGCATACATACATACGTGCATACATACATACATACATACATACATAGTTACATACATACATACATACCTACATACATACATACATACATAAATACATAAATACATACATACCTACATAAATACATACATACATACATACATACAATACATACATACATACATACATACATACTTACATACATACCTACATACATACATACATACATAATACATACATACATACATACATACATACATACCTACATACATACATACATAATACATACATACATACATACATACATAATACATACATACATACACACATATATACATACATACATACATACATACATACATACATACATACATACATACATACATAATACATACATATATACACACATATATACGTACATACTTACATACACACACATAATTACAAATGCATGCATACACACATGCACATGGTCACACATATACTCGTACACACACATGCACACAATCATACATACTGTATGTCTTTACCTAATGACACTTAACGCATTATTTAATTATCTTCAACTGAAAAACAAAAAAAATAGTAATTAATGAGAATTCACTAATCAGATTGATCGTTATTAACACTACATTACTCATGCAGTAAAAGAATAGAAACAAGAATGATTTTTAAAAAACATGTTATTAAAAATGAAAGAACATTTAGGGATATCGAATCCAGAAAAACACACATACAAGATTGGGATGGTACATTAGGAACAAAATTAAACTAACCACTAACCTTATATTAGCAAAACACAAAGAAGCTATACTAAGGGTTGTTGTATGGAAGTGTTATAGTTTAATTTGGTCGCTGTTGTACCATCCCAGTCTTGCATGTATGCTTTTCTGGTTTTGATATCCATACATGTTTCTTCATTTTTAAAACATATTCCATCTATTTATTTATTTATAGTATAGTCTCAATACACTAATCATATGAATGATACTCACAAAATGTGAGAAAATACAATCAAGTGTGTTCACATTCATGATGACCTCAAAATTATGATGTGATGGTAATATAGTGTATAGTTTAATGTTATAAGGATAATACATGATTATACTGTAACTCAATAATGAAGCAATGGATTGAAATTTTACATACACAAAAAGAATGAGAAAGATCATTCCAAACTAAAGCTATAACTGTTTTCAATGAACTTTAGTAAGAATTAGTGTTGTATTTGTTAACTATAACTAAACCCATTTTAGTAAGTCATTTTGACTTTTAGTTAACTAAACTATAATTAAATTACAAGTCTACTGTAATAACTATAAATAAAAATTAGTCAATAATGGGCACTTAACTAAAACTTAATATCTGAACTAGAAACAAGGCATATTAAAAATGTGGTAATTATTGTCATGCTAAAACAACACTAGTAAGAATGTAGAGGTTGATAGATTGATAGAGAATGATGGATGATATATATGGTTAACTGAATGGATAACACATGTTGTATTGAATATCAATACCTAACAATGCAGTGTTGTGTGAGGTCGCAATTCCTTAAACACAAAATAGTCATTTCTTATATTACAGACACTGTTGTAAAACTCAATAGTCTACCTCATTTTATAGTGATAGCTGCACTAATCACTTATTGGTAATTTATGTGTATATAAACACAACTATAACATTTGCAGATTAGTACAATATAATACATGACCTCAAGACTATTATAGATCAATTAGGTAATCTGGTCTGTATACCTGAGACATGTAGGACTGTGAGATTAGAGTGTGTGGGAGAGAGAAGTGAGAGTAATATCTACAAGTGAACCATAACTTGATGTATATACTATAATACACTGTGACACCTGAAAAGTGGCTTGACCATGATTTCATAACTAGTATAATGTAATATATATATATATATATTATACTAGTATCACGCTTGACCAGAATTTCATAACTTCATACTGTGTACACATTGAGTCACCTGAAGGGTGGTTTGAGCAGGGTTTCATAACTTAATAAGATGTATATATATATATATATATATATATATATATATATATATATATATATATATATATATATATATACACTGTATCATGCTTGACGAAGTTTTATAACTTTAATGTAATGTATTGTGTCACACTTGACTAGATTTTATACAGGAATTTTATGAGTGGGGAATAAACTAATCAATGTATATTTGGGATGTACTCCCCAAGGAAATTATTGTAAATGAAACATCCAGGTATTTATTCTGGTTGTCAAAATTAATCTTACTTTAAAAATCTGGGCCACTTTGCTCTCTATGAAACCCTGTCAATGACTCGTGTTAAAACTAAATGTGTTTGTGTATGTATGTTTGTGTATCACCTTACAATTATAATTTTAAGCTAATACAATGTTTATCCACATTATTTATATGTGGATAAAATTAGTTGTTCTATTGGCTTGGTCCTAATACATGGATTAAATTCCTAAATAAAATCAAGAGGTGTTATGATAGAGATAGCAATTGAGTTCCACACATAGATGCTTGTTGCTTTAGTTTGACTACTTTTAGTTATAAAATGCCTGAATTCTAAAACGTTTAATTTAGTTATATTTTAATTAACTAAAATAATATTAGGCTTACTAAAAGGGTTTTAGTTAACTACATGTAACTAAAAGTGCCCATTGTTGGTCATTTTTCATTTTAGTTAGTTATAGTTATTACAGTAGACTTGTAATTTAGTTATAGTTTAGTTAACTAAAAGTCACAATGCCTTACTAAAAGGGGTTTTAGTTATAATTATAGTTAACTAAAACAACATAATATTAAAAATCCCAATAAATTAATATATTGTTGCATCATCTCATAAACAATTCATTAAAATAATAAAATCAAATTTTTAAAATAATTGAGTATATGGTTACATAATCTGCTCATAATCAAAATTTGATATAAAAATTAATAATTATATAAATAGACAATAAACTTACATATTGTTTAAGTTGTACAAAAAGGTTATTAAGAGATGTTTATTTTCTAGTTACTATGATAATTTCTGATGACTGAATATAGTAGAAATCTTGGTAACCTCAAAAAAGAATTTTGGTTATAATTCGTTATAATTACGTAGCTTAAAAAGTTTCAATGTAAATATAATTTTACAAGATTCGAGGTTACCTCGAATCCTTTCAAACATTTTAATGAGTCTGAATTTATTTTAGCATTGCCAAAACATTTATGATTTATGTTATAAATCATATATTTATAACAAAAAATAATGTAATTACACATCCTTGAAAAGGATTATGATAATATATTAAGTGGTGTGAGGTTAACTAACAGACTTTAAACTACTATACATGATGTGATGATAAGCCCACGTTTATATCTTGTAACGTTCTCTCTTGTTCATTAATCTGTTGAGTGTGACATGATTTAGGTCTTATTTTCATTTCTGTACTTGTTATATAATGCGTATTAAAAGAGTCCCACTTGATACCTTCATTGTCATATTTGCCGTTTAAATTTAATGCTTTGTCTGCCAAACAAGAACTTAGGTACCACCAACCACTCCTTAGAACTTCTGCACAGTTTAATGCGCCTACACCATCATTGTCATTATCTTGTGTGCTAAATGAACTTTCAGTAAATTGAGTTAAGAAATCTGTAACCCCTGTGTGACCTTCAGCAGTAAGTTTGTATTTTTGTTGCTGTCCTTGGACTACGAATTTAGAGTAACTTGCAGACCACTTTTCTTCTTTTGATGTTACTAAATCGACTCTAAGTTCCCAGTCTCCATCTTTTGTAAGCCTGTGGATTTTACCTAATCCATACCAAAACTCATTCTCAAGGTTTCCAAAGCCATTTTCGTATTCATTCCATGTGCGGTTGAATTTCTCCATACCATTCGTACGTCTTTGAATGACTGTCCATCCTCCTTGTTGTGTCTCCATTTCACAATATGCTACTGTGTGACTAAAATACCCATCTCCACTATGTATATTATAAACACCAGACGAAGCCATTGGTTGCAATTCTGCCAAACCACAGCAGTTAGACCATACTTTAGCAAAATTTGAGATCGAAGTAATATTTATAATTGTGGACGTATTTAAATTGTTGGTAGAATTCGTAGTTGTGTTTGTGCTGTTTGCAGTGCTAGTATTCGGTCTTTTATCTGTAGGAGTGTTATCATTGCAGTATCTTTCATATTTGTTGCAGTTTGAACTCCATTTTTTGCACATTAGCATGCTGTGTCTGGCTTCACTCTCTCTACTTGACAGCACAAATGCTAACAATACAATAACTGCTACTTGCAATAAACCTTTCATACTGTTGATTGTTCTCTGTGATATGTAACTTCAGCAAGCTAAAAAATAAACTGTTATATAAAAGTCAAGTTTTTAATGTGGTTTTTATATACTCTTTCAGTGTATGTGGGAGAGGCATATCCATGACAACTTATGGTTATTAATTTATTTAATTTGGTAAAATATTATGTGTTGTATAATTATGTGGAATGAACCAAATTAATTACCAATTGTGTCTAGCTAAAGGGAATACCAGACTGATGTGTTTGACCAAATGCTTAGAAAATACTCTCTATTTGGTCATGTTGTACAGGAAGCAAACTAAACTTGGTATCTAAGAGAAACAATAGTTGCTCTTCCAGGATACCAAATTTAGTTGTCTTCCTGTACTTAATAGTTGAATACCAATCTTTTAATTAAGGCCATAAGGCTGGTTTTCCCATAGCCAGTCACAAATAACATTCTTTTAATTATTCATGCAATATAATACATGCATACATGTATGCATGACATATGTACATACATACATACACACATACATTCATACATACATACATATATATGTGTGTGTGTATATGTATGTATGTATGTGTATGTATGTATAAGTATATATTATATATATACATGTATATACATACATACATACATACATGCATACATACATACATACATACATACATACATACATACATACATACATACATACATACATACATATAATTAATTAATTATACATACCATTGAAAGGTTAATAGTGAACTAATGACATAATTATTTCTGATTGCTATACATCATCGGTACTTCTTATGTTCTTACATATCTCAGTAAGGAAACAAAAAACAAATAAAAGATATGTGTATGTTAGTAACATTCTGATGTATGGTTATTGTACATCTGATGCTATATACTGTTTGCTAAATTCAACACGGGAATAAATATTGGCAACACTGTTAATCCAGAATGATGCTTGATCAATTTACTAGATCATTTCATTGGTCCATTGGAAACAGTCTGAACACCTTATTGATGGACACACAAAGTCACAAACAGACAGACAGATGGACTGACAGACAGACAGACAGATGGACAGACAGATAAACAGACAGATGAACTGACTGACAGACAGACAGACAGACAGACAGATGGACTGACAGACAAACAGACAGATGAACTGACTGACAGACAGACAGACAGATGGACTGACAGACAGATAGACAGACAGACAGACAGACAAATGGACAGACAGACAAACAGACAGATGGACTGACTGACAGACAGACAGACAGACAGACAGATGGACAGACAGACAAACAGACAGATGGACTGACAGACAGACAGACAAACAGATGGACTGACAGACAGATGGACAGACGGACAGAAGGATTGACAGACAAACAGATTGACAAACAATGGAGAGACATATAGTCAGATAGACAGACTGATAAGCAGACAGACAAACAGACAGACAGATTGACATACAGACATACAGATAGATAGACCGACTTATGGACTGATGACAGATGAACATACTGACATACAGACAGACAGATTGACAGAAGGAAGTTAACGTGACACAGTAGAGAATAAATCCCACATTAAGTTACATGTGTATGAGTATTATTTTACTTCGTCTCACAATTGATTATTGAATAATTTTCATTGTCTTTCATAGCTCTGGATTAGGACGTTCTGGTGCATATATAGGATTGGATATTGGAGTCCGACAGGTAAATAAATATTGGTTATGCATAACATGAATTTTCCTTTATATGTTTTGGATATAGTTTCTGTGCATGTGTGCCTGTGTGTCTGTATCTGTGTCTATGTGTGTCTGTGTGTCTGTGTCTATGTGTGTCTGTGTGTCTGTGTCTGTCTGTGTTTGTGTCTGTGTCTGTCTGTGTCTGTGTCTGTGTCTGTGTCTGTCTATATGAGGGAGGATGGGTGTGTTGTCAGGGAGGATTTGCGTTTCATCATTCTTGTCCTTTTGATAGTCAATACAAAGGAAATAAATAAGATACTAAAAATTTTGGAATCATTTTCAAACAACCCCTTCATAATTATTCATTTTCTATTTCAATTCAGTATGACAAAGAGGGTGTGGTTGATCCTCTGTTGATTACTAGTCTAATGAGGAAAGACCGTGGAGGTACCATACAAACATTGGTAAGTTATGTATGTATGCATGTATGTATGTATGCATGTATGTATGTATGTATGTATGTGTGTATGTATTATGACATTGTATGTATGTATGTATGTATGTATATGTATGTATTTATGTATGTATGTTTTATGTATGTTTTATGTATGTATGTATGTATGTATGCGTGTATGTATGTATGTATGCATGTATGTATGTATGTATGTATGTATGTATGTGTGTATGTATTATGACATTGTATGTATGTATGTATGTATGTATATGTATGTATTTATGTATGTATGTTTTATGTATGTTTTATGTATGTATGTATGTATGTATGCGTGTATGTAAGTATGTATGTATGTATGTATGCACATACGTATAACTGTATTTTTACCCTCAAAGGAACAATATGAGTTTCTTCATCGTGCTCTCTCAAACTACGTTGTTCAGAAAGAACACATCACAGAAATATAAAGACCAAATGTAAATACTTGTTTTAAATATTTCTGACTAGCCCCGAGTGTATAGTAGCCTTTCACTTAATTAAATTCCAGGTTTTTTTTGTTAGGTTTTGGTATAATTAATAATTATATATTTATATTTCTCATTATTTTTATTCCACATTATTTCTCACTTATTCCATTTTTATGAATAACTGTCCACTCCTACATACTTGTTATGTAATAATTCCAATTGCTCAGCAGAAATACATGATTATGTGTATAGTATGCTTTTGTATGTTACTATGTATGTATAATTAAGAATGACACAGTAATATTAATTTTATACTATACTTCACCTCTGACCCATGTATTTATTATACAGTATATATAGTACATGTGTTGGAGGTGCAGTGTCATTAACAAGAATGGCACTCGTTACTCTACTATACCTCTGACCCATGTATTATACAATCCATGTAATGGGTTCAGAGGCATGACATCATTAACACCTTGTTAAATAAATTAATATTTATACCACATCTCTGACATGCAGTCTATATAATACATGGGTCAGAGGCATGGTGACATTAACAATAATGGCACTCATTAATATTCATAATATATACCGCAACTCTGACCCATGTATTATACAGTCCATATACGTAATAAATGGGTTCAGAGGTAACAAGAATTTCATACTATACCACACCTCTGAGTCTCATTATATAATGCATAGCATGTGTGGTGAAGTGTCATACTATCAAGGTCCCATTCTAGTCAAATAATCCTTATAATTACATGCGGCCGCATTACAGTACTTTTACTAAATCATGTACTACAGACTCCAAATAGTGTCAACTTTAAGACTTTGTTGTGGGTAGTGGTAAGTTACATACTTGATGGCGGCATAAGGTTATATTATAGTTATTAAATGCCTTTAATCACTATTCCAGAACAAATTATTACATATATATGGCTTACACTTTTTTGGAATTTTATTAGTGCAAGATTTAGTAAACATACTGTATTCTGATTGTGTATGCAGAATAGGTTAACTAAAACTAAAACCCATTTTAGTAAGACATTTTGATTTTTAGTTATAACTAAATTACAAGTCTACTGTAATAACTATAACTAACTAAAATTAAAATTAGCCAATAATGGGCACTTTTAGTTAGTTAACTAAAGCTAAAACCCTTTTAGTAAGCTTAATAAACTTTTTGAGAAACAAGGCATACTATAACTAAAAGTGGTCATTATTAACAACACTAATGCTAAAGTAGAAATATTCCCTAAACACTAATATACCTCCCTATAAGCAGATGTAACCTACAATGTATTTACATGTACACAAACAAACGTAATATCACTCTTCTACTTAGCTTGACAATTATTGGTCTTCTGTTGTCACCACAACACACGTATGATAAGTAATTATAGATTTCACTTATGAACCACAGTAACATGCCACAACAGTATACTATAATAATATACACATATAATAACCATTAGCTAACACCCAATTCTGGGTTCTCATCTCAAAGTCAAATCTATCCAATTGTTGCAATTTAAATAGGTTTGCTGTGTAACTAAAGTCTGTTCATATTCACGATGACCTCAATATTAGGAGATGATGACTTTATATGTAATATAGTGTAAATGTCATAAGGTTAATACACAACTCAATAATGAAGCAATGGATTGAAATTTGACATACACAAAAAAGAACGGGAAGGATAATTATATGAAAATAGTACAGGTAAAAAGATTTTTGGTCATTCCAAACTAACATTTTTCTGAGGTAAAAGTGAACATGAATGACCTTTAACTAGCTTTATATACAACAAGACAAAAATAGGGCAATAATCATGTTGTTATAACTAGCTAACAAGACTATTATTTATTTATTTTTAAAATTTATAATTATTTAAAATTTATTTTTAGCACAATTGCAGGTAGAATATTGAATCA